>JABUQX010009250.1:17500-22500 GCA_015478945.1 Trachelipus rathkii | reverse complement strand
TCGATTAATTTCCTTCTTAGCTTCGAGGACAACAAACTGAAGCATAGTTTTCAAAAGTGCGCAATAAAATAACTAGTAACATTGCATAAAATTGTGCAAATGTTTGTTTTGCGCCATCTGAGAAATTATTTCGCGCAGTACTAAAATAGAAGGAAAACACCCTTTCTACTCTATACCATTTGTGAGCTTATTACAACAATTCGTCACAACATTTTCCAAATACATACTAATTTTGTTATTTACGGTGCTTTGATGATAAAAAAGTTATGTAATGTACATAAAGTTGGAAAAATGAAATATATATCAATATTTACCATAATGTATCTTTATGCATTGTGACACACTTCTCGCAGCTATTCAGTCATTTGGAAGTCTTCAGCCCCATTCCTGAGTCTGTTGACTTTGTATTAAAAGTGACAATAATCATTGTTTGAGAGAGAGCTACAAGAAAATAATAGATGTGGACGAGATAAAACGCCAAAGAATTAGCCTCCGCTTGATTCAGAATGCAGGGAATGTAGAACCATCACTGCAATTTTGGACTGTTTTCATCACTTAAACTTAAAGATTCCAAAGACGAATGTAAAAGCTATGAGAAACTTTGAACTTCTAAAATTCTTTCATACCAGATAACGACTAACATTTAAGCAATTTTACGAATTAAATGTTAAATCTGTGTTCATAGATCGAATGTCAGGCCAGAGTTAAGATATAGATGTAACAGTTTCTCTAGAAAGGATTTACTTGTTGTGTTATCCTTTCAGCAAGTCTCCTATCGCGGAACTGACATGCTGAAAGCCCCCGTTATTATAGTTCCCAAACTTTTTCTGAAAAAGCCAAAGAAAAGGAAAAATGCCCCCAAAAAAAAAAAATAGGTGTTAAAGAAAAAAAGGCTGTTAAAAATTCTACGAACCACAAAAAAACAATCAAATTTGATTTCTACTTGCATTTAACAATTAGGGTTTACTGAAATGTACGAGATTAGTAAACGAGATATCAGTCTACTATACACATTATATTACTTATTTATATAAAACAAATGTTAGTATATTTACAGATATTTTTAAACATTACATGAAAAATAGGAGATAAATTGTACAACAAAGCAAAACTCACTATAAGGCAAATTAGTTGTAATAACAACGCAAACACATCGTTATTTAAAGAAAATACAACAAATTACATAATTTCTGCAACAAATCAAGCACAAAATAGGAGGAGAGAGAACGGTTGTAAAAGGAGGTATCATCTTACTTCAGACATGTATTGATTCTTCAGTTTATCACAATTTATTTTTGAGGCTACGAGGGCGTCTTGTAGGGTCCCTATTGTAAGTTTTTGCTCGGCAATCTGTAAGTAATATACAGAAATGTACAAAAATAAAATCCGGCAAATTTGTAGAAACTGTACTGTACTACCGAGGCTAACCTAATCTAATCAAACTTAACTTAACCTAACCTAGCTTAACCCTAAATTAATTTTCATTATTTAATAATTTTCAAAAATCAGGAAACTTAGGAGGTTCTGGTTTTTACGCTAGCCTTGTGAGGTGGTTGACTATATCCTCACTAGTCACAGTACAGTTCCTACAAATTTGCTTAAAATCCTAACTTAAAATCTATATAATCTATTTTTCCACAACGTATACTTTCTGCGTGTCGTAAAAGACGACTAAATGGTCAGTGGTAGCTGGTGCTGGGTACAGCTATCACTTATTTATACCCTAGAAATGCTCATGCATGCCTCAGATTTATGATGCATGTTTGAGTTCCCTACTTCTCATTTGTGGGAAGCATACTGCTGATGATAATCTACTTTGTTTCGACTGATAAGTATTCTCATAATTACTTCAAAAATTCTTACGGAGATCAACTCTAATTCTATCACAACAAAAGCCAAAATATTATATTATATATATATATATATAATATAATATATATATATATAGAATATATATATATAATATATATATAATATTATATATATATATATATTATATATATATATATAAATAAATTATATATAATATTATATATATATATATAGTATATATAGGGTTGAGTTGAGAAAGTTGAAGAATGGTAAATCTGGCAGGTATGATGAAATTACTGGTGAAGTGTTCAAGAACGGAGCGAGATGGTGATTGATTTGGTTTGGAAGTTGTGTAATAAAGCGTTTATGGAGGTATAGTTCCGAGGGATTGGAGGGAGCAGTAATAGTACCCTAAATAAAGGTAAGGGGGATAAGTTAACTGTTGGAATTTAATGGAATTATTTATTGAGTGTTGTAGGGAAGATATATGATGGTATTTTGGTCGAAAGAGTGCGTCGAGTGACTGAAGGACTGATTAGTGAAGAACAAGGTGCGTTTAGAAGTGGTAGAAGATGTGTGGATCAAATCTTTACATTAAAACAATTGATTGAGAAAATGAGAAAAATAAATTGAATTTAGGTTTTAAGGATTTGCAACAGGCGTATGATAGGATTAATAGGGAATCTCTATGGCAGGTGTTAGTGATATATATTGTGTAAGAATAAATGGAGTCGAAAGTGATTGTTTAATATTAATAGCAGAGTGAGGCAGATATGTGTTATCTCTGTTATTCAATTTGGATATGGATGGAGTTATGAAAGATTAGAGGTGGTGTTAGAAAGATGGAGAATGATGGAGAATGGAAGAGAGTGGAGGGTACCATACATATTATATGCGGATAATTTGGTTTTGTGAGTCGAATCTGAAGAGAGCTTGAGAAGATTGGTAGAGAGATTTGGCAGGGTGTGTAAAAGGAGGGGTTTTAAAGTAAACGTTAGTTAAGAGTAAGGTTATGGTTGTGAGTGAGGACAGTCCTCGAAGTGTAGTTATGTTAGATAGTGAGCAGCTGGAACAAAGGTATGAATTTAAATATTTAGGATGTATGTTGGATGAAAAGGGAACGGATGATGAAGGTGTAGTAGGAGAGTTGTGAATGGCAGGAAGGTGGCTGATGCAATTAAATCCATGGTGGATGTAAAGGGGCTAAGTCTTAAGTGCGTTAGGATCTTACATGAGGGTATGTTGTTACCTGTGTTAATGTATAGTAGTGAGACTATGGTCTGGAATAAGAGGTATAGATCTAAAGTACAATGTGTTCAGATGGACAATCTTAGAGGCGTGTTAGGTGTGAGAAGAATTGATAAAATGAGGAATGAGTGTATTAGAGAATTGTGTGGTGTAAAGAAAGGGGTAAATGAGAGAAATGAAAGTACGTTAAGATGGTTTGGTCATGTGGAAAGAATGGATAATAGTCGGTTGGTTAAGAGGATGTGTAGTGGTGAGTGTGCTGGGAATCGACCGGCTGAGAGACCGAAGAAAAAGTGAATTGAGTCAGTAAAGGAATACCTTGAGGAGAGAAATGCGAATTTGGCAGAGGAGAAGAAAGGTGCAAAATAGGAGTGAAATGGCGTGGTTGTGAAGGATGGTTGTGGCCCACCTGGACCAAGGAATTCACCCTACATTGACGAGATGCCATAGTGAGTCCCGTGAAGCTCTAGAATGCATTCTCTGACTGCGACGAGTTCTCACAAAAGTATAAAAGGGGCGGTAAGGGGGCTTTCTTTTCGACTTGCGTCATACTCTTACGTACTACTTTTCTATATTCCGGTTGCTGCTACGCACCTTACCCCCAGTCTTTTATATATATATATAATATATAATATATATATATAATATATATATAATATATATATATATAATATATATATATAATATGCATATATTCATGTAGAAATATATAGATTTCAATATTTTTCTATTTTATGCATCTATATTTTAGCCACAAATATATATATATAAATATATATATAAGTACAAAAAAAAAATAGCTTTTCCAACTTGCTGATTACAAAACAATTACTTAATAAGATGTTGGTACACTTAAGTCTAAATAAATTTTTTTAAATACTAACCTCTTTCTTTTTACTTTCTATATCGGAGATGAGATGAGCGAAATCTTTTTGCTATTGCTTCGTATACAGATGATTTTTCATTCAATTGACGAACTAGAGATCGATTTTCGAATTCAAGTTTTATCACTAATTCGGATTTGTTATCCAGCTATGTAGAAATGAAGAAAATAAACATTAATTTATTTTTATCCTATTATGTTAAAGAAACAGGTGGGGAGGGGAGGCACTTAAAATTCACAAGACTTATAGGTAAAATAAAAATTTAGAGTTTTATTAAAAGTACATGTGGTCCGAGTATACAGAGTTTGAAATCTTCAAGTCAAAAGAATATTGCGGAAAATAGATTGAGTGTGTTGGTGTTCCAGATTTGCCAGTGAGAACATGTTAGATTGAGCATGGCGGTAAAGTCTGGTATCAGAGAGTTGGACAGAAAATGGATGAGACTTGGTAAAAAGACAGGTGCAGGAGGTAAGCTTTCTCGACTGTTCAGGGTACCCTGTCTGATATAAACAGCCCGAGGTATAAGGACGAGCGGCGAAAAATTCACAGGCAGAAAGAGATTGGAGAGTTAGGAGTGCAGGGATGTTGATAACACAGAAAACCGACTAGACTCCAACCTCTCAAGGGAGGAGTTAGAGTGGAACCAATCCAGAATCATGAAGTATTTTCATACATGGGAGACGCAACACCTCTATAAAAGAGAAGCATTGGGTGGTGTCAAATCTTTAAGGAGAATCAGAACACTAAACCTCTTTGAAAACTTGCTTAGTAGAAGAGATAATATAATACTTCAAAAAAAAAACAAAAAATATTAGAACAGACGAAGTACTTGGCAGTGTTTTCGATAAGTCGTAATAGACTTGTGAAGGAATATACTGCGCGATAGAGCAAAAAGACAGGAAATGAAGTTTTACGTAAGTACATCTAAAAACAAAACCACTATATTTTTACACAGGTTTTCAAGGCAACCCCCCTAGCACGAGCTATTTGCAGTTCTCTGGGACGTAACGAAGGGCAGAATCTTCGGGATAAGGGTAAATAATAAAGAGAAATAAT
>JABUQX010009250.1:0-12500 GCA_015478945.1 Trachelipus rathkii | reverse complement strand
AACGTTTTATAAAGCCTTTTGGCCTTGACTCGAACCCTGTCAAAAGCCGGGTGAAACCAGAGCCCCCCAGGATAGAGAACAGTACTCCATTACAAGGGCGGATGAGGCCCTTGTATAGCTGGAGTAACTGAGAAGAGGAAAAAAGTCTCGCAGGTCTAAACAAAGAACTCCCAGTCTTTGAGGCCGCCTTAGCAACCGTTGTGAAGTGAGAGGGTTCCAAGACATTTTTTTTGTTATGTTAAGGCCAAGATGTTTATATTGTCGACAGGAGAGACGAGAGAACCGTCGAAAGAGATGGGAAAATTTAGGAAGTGTCTTAGAGAGGGAGTTTGTAGAAGTTGAGTTTTTAAAGAATTGAATTTCACAAGGTCAGACGACCCCACCACCCGGAAATTCTATCAGATCAGCGAGAATAGATCGGAAAGATTAAGACGAGAGGCAATTCTAGAAGTTAAAAGAAGGAGCAGAATTGAAATGAGTTGAAGAATGAAGGGTCGATCATCGGCAGCATAAGAGTGAATAGAGTTAGATGTGCAGTTGAGAAGATCATTATGAAAAGCAAGAATGAAGTAGGAGATAAGACAGAACCCTGAGGAACACCACTATTGACAGAAAGGAAGAAGAAGTCGCCATCAACAACAAGCCGATTATTGAGCGATTTGAAAAGAAAACTAGACATAATAAGCAAAAGAAGGAGGAGGAAACCAAAGGAGGGGAGCTGTGGCAGTAGCAGTGACGCGTGCATACCCGGTCAAATGCTTTGGATATGTCAAGCGCCACCACGCAAGTCTCCCGTAGTTCCTAAGGCGGGAAAACCATAAAATCGGTAAATAGGAAAAGTCATATCGCCAGTAGACCTCGAGCGCCGAAAGCCGTACTGGATCGGAAAGAAGTGAATGAGAGTCCAGATATATAAGAAATGAGATTGAGAGAGTTTCAAACAGATCTTAGATAGATACAAGTAAGAGCTATAGGGGGATAGTTGGAAGGATCAGAGGCGGCTCCTTTTTTCGTAATAGGTTGGACATGTGGGTGCTTCCAACACTGAGGAAAGTGTTAGATTGAGACATAGAGAATATAGTGAACGAGGGCGGGGATAGCACGGAAGCACACTCCCTCAAAACTCGGGGAAGGAATGCCATCCGGGCCACCCGCCTTCCTAACGTTTCGTAGAATTTCATGGAGCCCATGCACCCGATTCAAATGTTAATACAGGCAAAGGCATAGGACACCTATGAGAGGAGAAGAAGTAGGATGAGAATTGCCAGAATCCTCGTGGGTTGAGCTAGAGGAAAGCAGGAAATCAAAAAAGAGTATTAGCTTTTTCAATTGGAGAATTAAGCTACAGAACCATCAGATCGAATAAGAGGAGGAAAGGACAGATTTACAGAAGTTGTTAGAGATGTTCTTTGGCAAGAGGCCAGAAAGATTTGTCAGTAGGGAGAAACAAGGAGGTTAGCGCACTTCGTTTGATGAAAGCCCGCTTTGCTCGTCGAAGATATCCCTGCAACGATTTCTAGCTGAAATGAAAAATTAGCAAGAGTGATAGGAGAACGAGAATTTCCACTCCGATACCGCACTGTCTCTGCCTGAATGGGTCGAGACCAAGAACGATCGGACAAGAATTTTGAAGAGAAAATAATTTATTCGAAGAAGGAATGAACCTGCTCATCCCCTGAACGATTACAGCTCCCACCTTATCGGCAGAGGTCGAAGCGTTACCAGAGACAAAGCAGTCATTCCAGTTATAGTTATCATGAAAACGGCACAAAGCCCCCAATCAACCCGATTAAAGCTCCAGGAAAATTCGCGTTAGGGCAGGTTAAAGCTGTTGGAGAGAAAGTATTAAAATTTAAGAGATATAAGGTTGTGGTCAGATTACCAATAGGAGCGAAGGTGGTGTATTATTAGAGAGAAGGACTTAGTGGTGAAAACATAGGTCAAGTGTTCAAGAATTGATTTTGGACGATCCGGAATGTGTGTGGGTTCTTTAATTGTTGCTTCCAGATCGTTGAGAATGCCTAATATTCGCCTCCTCCCCACCTAAATCAGTAAATAGAGGACCCCAACCATTCAGTTTGTGTACATTTGAAATCCCCTAAATAGGAGGACTCAGTATTTGGATGAAAGATATAACAGTCTCGTGAGTAAGTAGTAAGATATTTCAAAGAAGACGTGAAAAGTCTGTTCTTTTAGAGAACAGTAGCAGAACACAGATTATTGTAGTAGAGGAAGAAAGATTTTAAGCCACAGAACATCGAAGTTAGGAGATTCAAGATTCACGAGACGGTTACAGAGTGTTTATTGTTTCACATAGGCCCATACTACCACCCTTAGACGAAATTATGAAAAAAGTTATAGTTTGAGATATATTAAACGAGTTAAGAGGATGAATTTCTTAGCCATCTGTGTCTCAGACAAGGGCAAAAGGTTAGGGTTAGAGTTAGGAAGGTGGTATTCCACGGATGCAGAGTAAGAGTGAGCCGCGAATGTTGGTAAAGTCGATAGTAGGCCCGCGCCTGCGCAAATCTGCCATCACACACGCACACACAACCACAACAAAAAAAAACAACAGACAAAACAGACAGACAAAAAACGAAAGTTAAAATTGGATTAAAATTATTCACTCACTAAAAAACGTAAATGAGAAAAATGCTAAAAACCGTATTTACAATAAATGTATGAATAAAAAAATTAAGAAAGTTTAAAGCACGCATTTCACACACCTAACAAATATTACGAAAAAAAAAAATTACAATTATTCAACATAAAACTAAATAAGTATAAATTAAAACAATATGTAACTAAATACGTAAGTTGTTGTGCCAAAACCCTTTTAAAATAAATAAAAAAAAATAAACACTAAAAAACTAAAGTTAAAAAGACGAAGGAAAAAAAAAAATATAACCTAGTACTATCTAAACTACGTATTGCACAATTCTAAAAACTAACTATGACTATCTAACATAACTAAAAAGTTTCAAAAACAAAAATTAAAACGAATAACTTATCTTTAATAAGGATGATCCAATTCTTTAAATATTAAAACTATAATAGTTAAAAACAATTAAAACAGGGGAGCACTTAATGAACAAACACACTAAATGGGAAAGATAACTAAAACATTAAGAACACTAATCAACCCATTGGAGCTCCGGCAAAACACAACTTATCACAACACAGTCTAAACACACAATAACTGACATATTAGTACATATCACAATGGTTTTGTGAAACAATATTCTATAGAGAGAGAGGCAACTTTATAGCTGTTTCTTTAGAGTAGGTTTTTTATCACGTCCTTTTCGTAAATCACTTGATTCCTTCCTTATAGTTATTAAACAAAAATGATAATATTCATGATATTTTTAAATTACCCATACCATATGGGCAATAGGGTAATATAATCAAAAGAAATGTGTGCCGGATTGTGTTTCTTGAACAAGTGGATTATACCGCCTACTTGATTTGGGGTCTGCCCTAAAAAAAAAATTTCACAACAGAATCTTTTACAAGTTCTGCTTCAAGCTCAAATCACTAAGCCATTAAGCCTAATTACCTATGTTGTTGGTGGATAATGGCTTAAACTCATGTGCGATTGAATTTTAAGAATTAAGTCTGGGAAGAGAAATTTTTTTTTTGGTATATAGGAAAGAATTTCTGTTGTATCTTGTATATGTGGGCTGTGCTTTTAGTAATTTTGGAGTACTTAAAGAATGATATCGAAAACAGATGCTGTAAATTGCCAAGGTCATTGAAAACCTCTTGCTTACAGCATTCTTTCTCTCTCTCTCTCCTCATGTTATAAACACCACTACCTTGTATCTCACTTAAAAAAGAAAAAAAATAATTTTAGTGTGGTTGTTTATAGTACACAGCAGGTGTGGCCAACCTTTTGTATACTATGCTCCCATTTTTTTTTTTTTTTGAAAAAAAAATTGTTTCGCTAATAAAAAATTACTTAAGATGGGTATTCTGGATTTACTAATTTAATAATAAAATGTTGATTTTATTGTGGTGTTTCGGTTAGTTAGGATTTTTTTTATTTTTGTCTCATAATTATAATTGTTTTCCTTTTTTTTTTTTCTTAGGGTATGAGAGATGCACACTTGAAAGGGAGAAAAAGATGTTGAGTCTGCCTGAAAGAAGAATGAACTTCAACCAACACGGAGAGTACATGGGACATGCAGTGTTTTTTTAGTGTGATTTTTTAAAAAAAAAAAGTGAATTAAATTAAATTAAATTTCAATTTTAATAATCATTTAATTAATTTAATTATATAAGTGAAAGTAATTTGCTTCTATATTTTTCAGTTAAGATTGATTTCAAATATAGCAAATATAGAGAATTTAATTTATTTTGGAATTGAATTAAAAGGATTAAAATTATTTGGTTTACATTTACGGATTTAAAATTAATGAAAGGATTCGGATTTTTGTAATGGGACCGGATCTATATAAGGAATGGTAAACGGGATTCGTTCGGATGTCTCAGGTCAAAGGATTGTCGGATGAATGTGGATTTGCTCGCTATTTAGATTTCTTTGGATTTCGGTATTGGTCCAATTTAATGGTGTGTTAATTTCAAGGTCAGAGTACTGCGGTTTGGAATTTGGATTAGAGGAAAGGGAAAGGACTAAAAACTGGTCAACAACAACAACATTGGCCAGTTTTTTTTTCCGGATTTAGTCTGACTGAGTTTTTGGAGATCGCATTCACTCGGATGGTCTTCTCTTTGGATAGGTTCGGAGTTGCAGTTTTTTGGAAAAGGATTCCTGTTTGAGGTTGGATTGTCTGTAATCGGGTTATCAATTGGTAAAGAGATATTGGTACCGGGAACGGATCAATTTATTTGGTGTAATTCACCGATAATAAAAATTAACTTAAAGGACCCAAACCCAAATTCGACAAACATTAAAAACAAAACTGAAAAACCAATGAAAGAGAGAAACCGAAAAAGACATAATAAAACAAAGTAAACAGAGAGGGTAAGAGAAGAATAAAACTTAAAACGAAACGGAAAAGACAAACTACAAAGGGAAATGTGAATGTAGAGAAACATTTTCAAAAACTTTAACAAAAATATTTTGAAAACAAAAACCATTTTGAAAACTTAGACAAAACATTTGGACAAATTGAAAAAAAAACATTTTAAAGAAAAATTAGAATTAGTAAATTAGAATATTAGAGAGAAACATTTAAAGAGTTACTTAAAACATTTAAAAACCTAAAAACTTAAAAACTTAATTACGAGTGCCGTGTAGTGCAAACTAAAACTAAAACTGTTTCTATAATTAATTTGAAACCAAACTATTTGCTTTGCTTAAAATTGACTTTTTATATATTAATATTCATTGCGTATTTAAATTTGATTTTTGTTCATATATTTATATGTCTGTAGGTATAAGGTCTATGTTTAAGGGTATTATGGTAATACTGTATAAGGTAGAGGGTCTTTTGGAGTAATTGGTAGTGATAACATATAGAAAGTGGTGTAGGGTAGTGGTACAGGGATATCGTAGTGATATCGGGATACCTTATAGATTTAAGAAATTGTAAGTTTAAGGATTTTTTTTGTCTTTTTTGTAATATCGGTATCGGGTCGGGTATTTTTTTGTAATAAATTTAGGGTTTATGTGTATTTTCTTTATATCCCCATCATCTATCCCGGAAGGCAGCCTCACTCCTTTTTGATTTCAATTATTGTAGTTCCGGCTTTTATTTTATTGGTAAAATCCGCTACATATTTGTGGCGCCCAACGTGGGGCTGTCTCGAAGGATAGGTGAGGGGGCGTAGTGGAAGGTGTAAGGTAGTAGTAACCTAGAACGTAGAAAGTAGATTAAAGTAGTAGTGAAAAAATGGCCACGATGGAAGAAATGCAGGTGGAGTTAGAAAGGTATAAGGAGGCTTTGCGGAAGAAAGAGAAAGAGAATGAAGAATTGATTGAGAAGGTGAGAGAATTATCAGAGGGAATGAAAGAGATAGAGAAGCGAATGGAAGAAAGAATGGAGGAGAAAATGGCTACGAAAATAGAGGAAATGATGAACAAAAGGTTTGCTGATGGGATTGGAGGGATTGGAATAAATGGAACCCAACAAAGGGTGACCTCTACTCCAAAGGTAGTAAATGTAAAAGAAGTGGAAAAGAAGGACGAGAGAGTGAAGACCAAAGATGATGAAAAAGCGATGAATCAGGATGATGAGTTAAGTGATGTGACTGAGGATGAAGGGGATGGGGATGGGGATGGAGAGAAGGATGTAAATAAGGTGGAGAATGGGAAAAATGGGAAGATTGAGAAAAAGGATAAAAAGAAGAAGAAAAAGACTTCTAAGAACAGGAGACATGAAAGAAGAATGAAAAGTAAAAGTATAGACTCATTATATAGTAGTTCGGAAGGTGAGATGAATGTGTTTGAGGTTGAGGGATACGGGACGGGATCTGGTTCTGAGTCTGAACGGAAGGTGAAACGGAGTGTGTTGATTCGGGATATCCCAAAAATTAATAAGTTTAATGTGTATGGAACGAAAGAGGTTGAGGAGTTCTTTAGGGAATATGAGGGTTATTGTCGGGAGAAGTTTGATGAGAATAAGGTCTTTTGGGTGAAAGAGTTGGGCGAATTTTTGGAGGGGCGAATGTTAGATTTTTATAAGGCTGTCAGTGTGGGTGAGCCAAAGTATGAAGTGGTGAAACAGAGAATCATGGACCAGGTTGGGAGAGTAAAAGGGGGAGTGAAGTACAGAAAGGTGAATGATTTCGATAAGGCTAGGCGTGGAAAGACTGAAAGGATCGACATGTATGCGCACCGACTGGAAACCCTGGCGAGAAAGAAGTTTGGGGATGATGATGTGGATGGGAATAAGAGATTAATGAAGAAGTTTTTAGAGACTGTTCCGACCTCAGTGGCGGAGTATGTAAATTTGCGAAGGAAAGAGAAAATGAGATGGGCGGGAGAGCGATTGACTTGGGAAGATGTTTTGGAAATTGTAGAAGATAGGGAGTTTGAAGGCGAGGGAGAGGAGAATGAACGACGTGAGGTGTATAGTGGTAGGGAAAGGTATGCGAATGAAAGGGCTTCACCACCCCCTCAGTATAGATCGTATAGAGACGCCCTGAAAGCTAACCCCTATGAAGTAATGGTGAAGTTTTTGGAAGATTTTTACGGTGGTTTTGGAGATGATGAAAGACAGGTGAATGCAGGAAGTGTGGGTAATTTTGCTGGTCGTCAAGTTGGTGGAAATGTGAATGCGAGAGGGAACGATGGCGGCTATAACCAAGGTCAAGGGTATAATCAGGGTCAAGGGATTAGAGGTCGTGGAAACCAAGAGAATGTGAGTACGAACAGGGATGTGAAGTGTTTTCGTTGTGGGAAAATGGGCCATATATCATGATGGTATTGGGCAACGGTGCTTGTTTTTAGTGTGGGCAGTGGGTATTTGGCCATAACTGTACGACCCGCAAAGGGCTGGGTCTGAGGAGATGGCGGAGGTGCTGGATCATTGGTGGTGATTGTCCACAGGGTGTAGAGCGAGGAACTGGTATGTGGGAATGTGGTATCGAGGGGCATTTTTCTAGGATGTGTAGGTCCCCTAGAAATACTTGTACGACATGTGGGAAAATAGGGCATGTGGCTGGAATGTGTTGGAGTGTGAGGCAACCAGGAGGGGCAGGTCAGGTTAATCCTGGTGTGCTAGGTATTGGTACTTGTGTTAGTGGTCCGGTTCAACCGGTTAGTGGTCAGGCTGTTGGTATGAATAGGAATGTAAACGTGATTAGTGAGGCAGGGGTGAACACTGTCAATAATCAGGTAAGGGTAAACAATCCGGGAAACGAGTTGCAATGAGGGTTGCAGCTGGTGAACCCTCAGGTGGGATTGGGTTGTCACAGATAGGGGATGTAAGTGTCGATGTGTTTTCAGTTGGTGCTGTGAATGAATTATGAGTATTAAGGTTTATTGTGGAGGTATTGAGGTTCGTGCTTTGATTGATATGGGGTGTATGGTTAGTGTTGTGTATAAAGGAGCATATAATAGGATGAAGATAAGGGAAGATCAGAAAGAAGTAGGTAGGGGGCATATTAAAGGAATTAGTAATGTGTTGGTACCGGTGGAAGTTAAATTTAGAGAGTGTTAAGATAGGAGGAATAGGCATGGAGGAGAGTGAGTTTTATGTGATTGATAGTAGGAACGAAAAGTATGATGTGTTATTGGGATATAAGTTTTTGAGTGCAAATGGGATAGTTATTCATCCTGATCGAAGGATGATAGAGAAGGTGAATAAGGATGGAAAATGTCAGATGTATGTGAATGATTTAGGGAATGTAGATGTGAAATTGGTTAAAGGCGTGGAAGTGTTTGCTTTAGAGGATAGGTCCTTAAAGACGGATGAAGTAGTAAGTGTGAAAGTAGGTTGGAATACGAATGTGGGTGTGGATGAAAACCAGAATAGCATGTTTCTGGTGGATGGTTATGATGCGAGGTATAGGGTGAAAAGGGTTGCACATGTATTTGATGGTATAATAGATTTGAATAATCCTAGGTAGGGTATGCAGAAGGTGCCTGATGTGAAAAAGAAGAGAGAGGTAGGACCGACCGGGGCGGGAATTTTTGCCGGGGCCGGGGCGGGGCTGCTCTAATTTAGCCGGGGCCGGGGCCAGGGTAGCTAAATTAGAAATGTAAGTCAAAAAAACACTGAAAGTTTTAAAACTTAGGATAGAAATTAAACTCATTGCTATTAATAATAGTTTAATTATATAAAGGAATACACACAATTTTCAACTTAAATAAATAATTTTCAAAAGAAATTTTTAGAAAAATAATTGATTTTCTAGAAGAATAAGTTGTATTATATATATATATATATATAATATATATATATATATATATATATATATATATATAATTATATATATATATATATTATATATATATATATATTATTATATTATATATATATATATATTGTAATATAATATATATATATATATATATATATATATATATATAATATTATATATAATATATATATATATATATATATATATATTTATATATATTATATATATTATATATATATATATACCGGTTAATATATTATAATATACTATATATATATATATATATATATATATATATATATATAATTATATATATATAAGATATATATATATATACATATGTTTATAATTAATTTTCTTTTTTTTTCCAGTCGCCACCACGGAGGGGCAGAAGATAAAACTAGAAAACCCACCCAATCCCCAGCTTAACGCAAAATCTCTCAGGTGATACGCAGACGTGGCTTTAAAAAGGGGAGAAAATACAGTTTGGAAAAACAGAAGGAGGCAAAGAGTTCCACAGAACAAAAGTAGCTGGAAAGAAAGAGGCACCCCAACGAACAAGTCTGGGCTTTCAATAATCACGCAACATTCATGCGAGAGCAAAGCACCCCTTGTGATACGAGGGCGAACGCAAGGGTGGTGGAATGTGAGAGGTCAGCTCCCCCGAGCACTTCCACCGTAGTACCTATAGAAATGAGATAGTGCGCCAACATCTTCGGCCAGAGATAGAGGATCAAAGGAAGTTTGAAAGACGGAGACAGTTTATTGTCTCTTAGCTTTAGACTCAAACCCTATCCTAATAGAAGGTGGAGACCGGAAAATCAGTGATGATGAGACAGACTCCATACAAAGCAAATAAGGCCCTGAGCTAGCACATCAGTCAATATTTAGAAGACAAAATTCCCTTCAACTTGAAAAGAACTTACAACTTCTTTGAGTCTCCTTAGTAACCATTTTTGTGAGATGAGGTTTCCAAGACAATGTTGTTTATGTTGAGACCGAAGAATGTTTATGTTATTCACAGGTGAGACGTAAGAGCCAGTCGAAGGAAAAATAGGAAAGTTGGGAGGTGTTTTTTGAGAGTTTGAGACATAAGAAGTTGAATTTTTAAAGAGTTGAACTTTACAAGGCTGCGGTGACCCACCGGGAAACCCATTAAATCGGCAGAATAGAATCAGAAAGCAGAAGAGGAGAGGCAGCTCTAGATGCAAAAGAGGAGCAGATTTGAAATAAGTAGAAGATGGAAGTAGAGTTGAGTCATCGGCGTAAGAGTGACAGAGGTTAGAAGTACCAGCTGAGGAGATCGTATGAGAAAAGTAGTGAAGTGGTTGGAGATGCAAACAGAACCTTGAGGGAACACCCACAGATTAATATAATGGATAAGAGACGCTCACATCAACGAGTGCTGATATGGAGCAATTGAAGGAAAACTAGACATGAGTAAGCGACTGAGAAGGAGGAAACACAAAGGAAGGAGGTTAGAGAGTAGCGACGCGAGTCATACCTAGTCAAAGCTTTGGATATGTTCAAGCGCAACCACGCAAGACTCCCCATGTTCCCTAGGGCAGAAGAACCATAAATCAGTTAGAATAGGAAAGTATGTCACAGTTGACCTCGAGCAGGTCCGAAAGCCATACTGATGATCCTGAAAGAAGGTAATGAGACTCCATATGATCCAGAAAATGAGAGTAAGAAGAAGTTTCAAGACTTTAGATAGAATACAAGTGAGAGCTACTGAGGCCGATAGTTTGAAGGATCAGGACGGCTACCTTTTTTCGAGGATCGGTTTTGAACAAAGCGCGCTTCCAGCACTGAGGAAAAGTAATGGAATAAAGGATAAAAGATAAAGTTTAAACAAAGAAAGGCTCCAGTTTAGAAGCACAATTCCTCAAAACATGGGGAGGAATGCCATCCGGGCCACTAGCCTTCCTGACGTTCATGAGATCAGGATCTCATGCACACGATCATGTGCGATCACAGGTAATGGCATGGGAAACCTGAGAATATATATATGTTGTATATATATATATAGATATATATATATATATATATATATATATATATTTATATATATATAATTATATATATATATATATAATATATATAAATATTAATATAAATATATATATTATATATATATATATTAATTCAATTAAATAATAATTTTGAAAAAGATTTCGGGAAAAATTTGATTTTCTTGAAATATTTACTTTAATAATAAATAAAATACATGAAGTAAAAGTAATTATATTTTTTTCCTTTTCCGAATTCGTTGATATATCTTATTTTCGAATATTTTTATATTTAAAACTCGGAAAATTATAATTTGGCCTCAATTTAATTTAGAAATCATAGTAAATACCAAAAAAAAATAATTATATTTTAGGTATGTTATATATTTTGCATCAATTTATAACAAAGGATAATGGAAATTAAAATATATTTTTTTTATTTGTTTGATAAACCCTCTATTATTTAGTGTAAATTTACAGTTAACCCGGTAGAAAACCCCGGGTTTTTCTGATTTTTGGCCGGGGGCCGGGGCCCGGTCGGTTCCTAGTAGAGTATAAGTGTAGGTGAGTGAGTGTGTGTGTGTGTATTCTGTTATGCTAGAAAGAGAATTCGAGAGAGAATGAATGCTGTGTGTTTGCTGGTGATATGAGAAGAAAAAGGATTGGGTATATATTGAAATGCGTTATAAAGTAAAATTACGGGAAGGTTGAATGAAGTTGAGGAGACAAAAAAGTTTACGAATGTTATGGGGAAGGAAGAAAACGCTGAGCCAGGGGGATTGAAGATTTTGGAATGAAAATTGCCGGCGTTCGCATAGTGTAGCAGAGGACACCCCATTACCAACGCCTAGGACACTTTTCCTCCCCCCGTTGCGAACGAGATTAAGAGCAGTGTGAAGAGTTAAGAGCGAATAGGTTGTATTTAGAAGAAAGTTGAAGTCCGTGGAATTTAGTCCGATTGTGCCTGTGCGAAAACCTGATGGACGATTGAGGTTGTGTATTGATTATCGTAAGGTGAATGAAAAGACTGTGAAAGATAGGTTCCCTATGTGTGTAGTTTCAGAGTGCGTGTATAGTATGTATGGAATGAAAGTGTTTACGAAAATGGATCTGGTGCGTGGGTACTATCAGATGCCAGTGGAAGAAGATAGTAGGTGTGTGACTGCCTTTTCGACTGCAAAGCGGCATTATCAGTTTAGAAATTTGAGCTTTGGGTTAGCGAATGCTCCAGCAGCATTCCAGAGGGCGATGAATGTGGTTATGAATGATTTTCCCAGTAAGAATGTGATGGTGTTTATAGATGATATATTAGTGATGAATGAATCTTTCCCTGAGCATTTAAAGTTAGTGAATGATGTGTTGAAAAAGTTGGAGGAGATAGGTATAAAAGTGAAAGTTGAGAAGGAGTAGGTTTGCGGAGAGGTTGAATTCTTGCGGACACAAAGTGTTGCGACTGGTTTAAAAGAAGCGGAAAAGTTTATGAGGAAAGTTTCGGAGATATCCGAAGCCGAGGAATGTTAAGAGTTGAAGAGGATTTATAGGATTTGTAGATTTGGAAGAAGATTTATGAAGATTTTCGGGAGAGAATGAAACCTTGACTGGAATGACGGGAAAAGAAGAGTACAATGATGAAGTGAGAATGCATTAGATCGACAC
>JABUQX010009249.1:5000-23096 GCA_015478945.1 Trachelipus rathkii | reverse complement strand
TGTGGGCCTGGCCCAAGGATCTGTTGCGGCCTTGTGAAGCCTTAGGGTGGATTTTTTTTTTTACTGCAACAGGCTCTCACTTAGTATGAGACAATGGTAAGGGAGGGGGATGGCCTTTCCTTTTGACTTGAATCATGTTGTTCTACTAACTTTTCTGTTTTAGGTGTATGTTGGTCACCTCACCCTATATCTGGGGATAGGAGGAATATAAAGGAAGAAATTATTATTATTATTATTATTATTATTAGTAGTAGTAGTAGTACTATTATTTCACTAATTTAAGAATGTTTAACAGATTGGACACAAAATCTGATCTCCAGAAATATGGAGATGTTATTCTAGACTTCTCTTATTTCAAAACTCCATCAGTATTTGATAAGAAAATTGAAGATTCACAGGTTTGTAATAAGATTTTATTACTCTTTTGTGAAAGAATTTTGAGTGAAATATGTAACATCTTTTTTAGTCACAAGTAGGCATGCTTGAAAGTGTTTATTATTTTCCAATAAAAATTAGAAACGGTTATTTACTACTGTATTGTCTACAGTAGATTATTTAGAAAAATTTGGCTAGGGTCATCAGGTTACAGTTTAATTAAACATAACTTTGAATCTACTATGACGTTATTAATATAAATAAATGTCATATACAATATAAATAAATGTCATTTATTTTTGTTTCTTTTCACCATTGTTTATTTTAAATAAATAAATGTCATAGACAATATTGCTGGTTTTTATTTTTGTTTCTTTTCACCATTGTTTGTTTTTTAGATTCTGTCAGATTTAGATGAAGAAATCAGAGAAAGTCATGGAACAATTTTGACAAGAATATATGCAGCTTTTGAGAGTATTTATAGGTACATAATCGATTTGCTTACTTTTCTTCAAGATTTATCAGATGGAGTTTATATACAAAAATCACTTGAGAATGTTATTGTTGATGAGGATGGAAAACAGTTAATGTGAAAGTATCCACTGAATTTTAATTGTATTCTAATTAATATATATATTTTTTTCAGTAATATGTTGTAATTATAATACTTATACCTATTTGTCTAAAGAAATATCTTTAAAACGTTGAAGTCTTTGTATCTCTATGCGGCCACTATGCTATTAGAGTGAGCACTCTTCCAGGAATTATAAGGAAGATATCATTGTAAGCCTTCCATACACATATGGATTAAGGGGCTAAAAAACTAACATATATGTATGCAAACTTCTAGGTCAACTGGATGTTCTTTTGCTCCTGGCTCCAAAAGACCACAAAATTATCCCGAAAATTATTTCAGGTATATATAATATATATATATATATATAATATATATATATATAATATATTATATATATATATATTATATATATTATATATAATATATACTATATTATATATATATAATATAATTATTATATATATATATATATATTATAATATACTTTACTTTACTTTACTTTACTTTACTTACTTGGTAGCCCCCCTTCCCCTCCTACCAGAAGAAGATAGATGATTTCCAGAATATTTGTCACCACAGTCCATCCGAGCCACATAATCCGTCAAACAAATGTATCAAAGTACGGTCTGCGTTCATTGCTGCAGCAAGCTTAGTAAAACATGTCTTGGTGTTCATCATTTGTCAGGAGGAATCTTGAGAGAGTGGGAAGGTATTAATGAAATCTAAAAGTATATTCATTAAGGAGGGATTGTTGTACCCAGAGTGAGATGGTGTAGTAGGCCCCCCAAAAAGTAAAAAAACTACATTAGGTATTATTCTAAATATTTGTTTGAAAAAAGTTTAGAGTCCAGGATATAATTTAAGCTTTTGAAGAATAGGTAAATTGTTATGTGGGTTTATATATAATATATCAGTTATATAATATATTGTGAATTTATAATATATAAAATAAAATATATAATATATTTATATATATATATATATATTATATATATATATATATATATATATATATATATATTAAGTATATATATATAGGATATTATAGGGTAAGTTACCATACATAATGTCATGTCTTAAGGTAGGTATATATATATATGATTATATATGAAGTAATATATATATATAATAATATATATAATATAAATATATTTAATATAATATATATATATATATATTCATATATATATATATAAATATATATATATATACATATATATATATAAATAATAATAATATAACTATATATATATATTATAATATATAATCAATATATATATATATAAATATATATATGATACTTTTCTATACTATATCCACAATATGGAAATATTTATATTGAAGAAATAAATAATACTAACTTATATATATATTATATCCCCACAATATGGAATATATTATATATTGATAGAACTGACATAAAAACAAAATGGTTACAGTTGATATGTATTATATATATATATATATATATAATATATAATATATATATATACATATATATATATATATATATAATACATATTATATATATAGATATATATATATATATATAATATACGGTACCATATATAAAATTCCTTTTGTGACTATTTTTGCCCCATTTATTAAGTGGATAACTTTCTTTCCTTTTTACTTTGGTATTAACAAATCTCATGGACCATTTTTAGATTTATCTTTTATTCTTTATTTTCTTTAAATTTTGTATTTTGTTTTTATTCTTGTTGTCATTATATATTTAGAGAGGAACTGTGAAATTTATTATTATTATTTTGATAAATTCAAAAAGAACCTTATCTAAGAAAGAGCAAAACTGATAGTCAATAAATACCTTAAATTGGGGAAAAAAAAGAAGTCTTAAAAGATTAATCTATTGTAATACGAAATTGTATCAAATATGGCCAAAAATGATAATTCTTATCCAGTAACTTAAACTTCCATGCACTTTTCCTCTCTTTTCAGTTGCATTTATTTAAGCTTCGAAGGACATCTTGTATATTTGATTGAATTATATATTTAATTGATATACCGTACTTAAAAGATTAAACATAGAGCCGTGAGTTAAGTTAGGCCCTAAATATTTACATTAACTTTTCATCAATACCCTTAGAAAAAGAATAAAAATAATTATTGTTGTTACCATAAATATTTCACCTATCAACTACGATTACTAGTTTAAGTAATCTATATTACTTGAATCCTTTTATTTAGCTTTTATTTCCTGTTCTACTTCTACTATTCTTTCTACCTTTCTATCAGTCATTATTATTATTATTATTATTATTATTATTATTATTATTATTATTATTATTATTATTATTATTATTATTATTATTATTATTATTATTATTATTATTATTATTATTATTATTATTATTATTATTATTATTATTATTATTATTTTACAGTCGAATAAAAATTCCAGAAAATTATGTTGAACTAGTGGTGGGTTACTTAAGATCTGACGATATATATCATCAGGTAAGGAATGGTTATTATTATTATTATTATTATTATTATTATTATTATTATTATTATTATTATTATTATTATTATTATTATTATTATTATTATTATTATTATTATTAGAAAGTATCATCTCGGCAGCGGAAGCTTGCATCCCGCAGTCTTCCTCAGGAGGCGGTCGGCAACCCCTTGGTGGTCCAAGAGTGTCCGCACAAGCCAACCGAGAGAGAAGAAACTCTACAGGCAATACACAAAAGAACCCGTACCACCAAAAACATGATTATTTTTAAAAGCAGCCGCAGCGAAATCTCGGCGAATTAATCGTCAAACGCGCAAACAATTTTTTTGAACTTAACATTTCGACTGTTAACTCCCACAACTCCCCTTCCTCTGGGGGAAAATTACCACGAAGAAATTATCTCGTCGAATCTAATAACTCCTCAACCCACCAGTCCTCCGTATGACCTGATATAACTCGATACGATCTCCGCTCCGCGTGGTAGCGATGCGTTAGGTTATAGCTTCACTAGCCATTCGAGTTCATTCCGCTACACTGAACCCTTTCAAAAACTGAAAACTGACACAGCACTGCCAGACTTTCAAACAGCGAAAGGGGAATATCATACCTAAATAACCGTCTTTTCACACTTCAGAGTATCAAACTGCACTGGCGAGGAGAAAGACGGTGCTCTTGGTCCAGAACCATGATTTCAGTATTATCATGCATCCGTCAAACATCCTCAGCACAGCATTTTGCTGGATCTATATAACAAATCTGATCGAATCCCTCTTTTCCCATCTTAATTTGGACTACAGCTCATTGTGTAATTCCTATCCCAAACCCTGGGAAAGACCTGAGCCTGCGGATAACCCCAAAGACCCAATTTCACTGACCTTGCCTACCTGTAAATAAATGGAGAAAATGTCAGGCCGCTTTCTCCCTGTTTGGAGATCGCCAAGCTTTTTCAAAACTTCCAGTTGGCTTCGCAAAAATCGTTCACCGCGACCTTGTTAAAACTTAGGACCATGACATCCGAAGCCTTCTCAACTGGTGGGATGTTCTGGCGTCTTCTTTGACCTGGAAAAAGCTTACGACACGAACCACAACTGGAGAACTGGGATCCTCCTTAACCTCCATTCGCTGGTTTCCGTGGCCAACTCCCTCTTTTCATAAATCTTTGTCAACACAATCCCAGGCATATCGTCTCTTCTATTCTTCACCGCACTTACTCAGAATGCAAGGCTGTTCGCAGGTAGGTTTTAGGTACTACTAATATTGCTCTCCGATTAATGATATTGCACCTCTATTCCACGACGTATTTTTTCTCTATATGTTGAATATTAATTATACAAGCCGTTGCCAGCTGCCCTTTCTCAACGAACGTCAACTAGCTATGAAAAATATTTCACAGTGGGCTAGCCCCATGCTTCCATTTTTCTCCACCAAAACCTCAGCAGTGCTTTTTAAAAAAAGGAATCGAAAGAACTTGCCACCCCTGCCACCTTCCTACCTATATGGTTCGCCCATTCCTGTAAACTTCACAGGTCAAATTTCTAGCACTCATTCTAGATGAACCCACTAACAATGCACCGCATATTAAAACACTCAAAACAACTTGTACATCGCACCCTTGACTGTTCACTCACTCGCCTCAAAAATCGTGGCTGCTGATCGCAAATTCCCTTTTCACGTCTTTACGCTGCCCTAATCCGACTCGAAACTGATATGGCTGTGCTATATGTCAGCCTCCCATACACCTACTACACCTTTTATATCCATCAAACGAACATCCATATATCCACTGGAGTTTATCGTTCCCCCCAGTGAGCCTTCAGAAATTACATCCAACTGTTAGCCACTCTCTCTTGAAAGAAGAATACACTCATGTGACAATTATCTCGTTTTCAAACCCAATACCGTGCTGCCCTGACACCGATTCTGGATGGACCTCAGAATCCTAAATTACCTGCCATTGCAAAAGACGGTTCATAACACTTTAATTCCTCAACATCCCCTTTTCAAAAGGTCTCCCTCTTCTCTTTTGACGAAGGGTACACCCCTTGGCTATTCCCCTCTCCAACCATTTGCTTGGCTGACATCTCTCTCAAAATCTAGCCATCCTGCTGCCCTGTTAAAAGCAATCATTTTTGTACTCACGCCGCAGTCACGTAATTGAATTACTCCAGTGCGTTACTGACGCCTTAAAATAGGGGCCAGTGTGGCGCTTCTGCGATGTCTTTCCTGACCGGCAACCTCTCCCATACCCTTTCCCCTATAGCTTCAATTCTACAGCAGATGTAACGCTATAATGATTTGGCCCTTTCTCGAATTATTAATCCTTAAACCAAGATCCACTCATATCGTTATTCAATTCCTCTTAGCGCGTTACAAGCCGCCTTTATAACACCCCTATTTCTAAAAACTCCAAATGGTATAGCTTACAACAATTTCTTTCACTTCTTCCACTCCCGTTAAGAAACAAATTATCTTATATAGTTGGACTCCCATCTCACTGTCAGGGTAACTGCAATGAAATTGCTGACAGAAAGGCCAAAACGGCCGCCTCCTCTTCTCGGAGTTCCAGGTACCTCCCGGATGCCATTCGAAAAGCCGCCTCCCATCAACTGAATTACTATCCTGTCTCTCCGACAGGGCTTTCGCATCTTGTTGGCAAGTGTTTGGACAGATGAATCGGCGGGAAGGAAACTCAAAACATAAAGCCGAAACATCGTAGTCGTCATCCTCCACAAGACGAAAAGCGCTTACATGAGTGAATACTTGCACGCCTCTCGTATTGCCATTACTACATATCACTCACAGTCACTATATGTCACTAGACCCTCCCTCCCATTGCAAATTTTGCCGTCCCCACACCCCGCAATCTTTCATTCTCATCTTCATGATGTTCCATTTGGACCCCTATTTCCCGCTTGTCGTTTTATTTCCACTTACGTCCTAAACACCTCTAAAAGATTATCCCATTCTTATCTGAATCCTCCCACATAGCAGTAATCCTATTTTCTTGTATCTTCAAAATGAATATTCTTCAAAGTATTTGATTTGTTATTTAATCTTAAACCAATAACAACTGCAAGGATTAAAACTTTTATTTAGTTTTATTTATTTTGACTGACTGAATATTCATTTCACCAATCAAAAATCTTTCCTTTACATTTGAAACATATATTACAGGCACCCCCATCGTGCTGAGTATTCACCCAGCGTGCCGCTTCATTGGACCTGGTGGTCCTGATACACTAACTCAAAAATAAATTATTATTATTCTCTGATTATATTTATATTATATAGGTGCATTTAAAATGGTAGAGATGGTAAGATCAAATTTTACAGTTGAATCAAATTGAGTGAGTAAATGAGAAAGAAGTTTTATTTTAGGCTTTTAGAACTTGCAAACAGCTTTATGATCAGAATAATAGGGTTAAGCTAATGTGCATGTGTTTAATATTTGGTGTGGTGATAGGCTTCCTAAATGGAATTATTATATATTCATTATTATTATTATTTATATTATTATTATTATTTTTATTATTATTATTATTATTATTATACATTATATATGTATTATTTAGATATTTATATTTTATATTATTCATTATTATATTAGTGAGAACATGAGAGAGAGAGAGAAGTTTTATTTAGGTTTCGTGGACTTGCAACAGGCGTATGGCATGTATTAATGATATTTGATGTTTTTGTAGGCTTTTGAATGGAATTAAAAGACGTAATGCAGTTTTAATTGTGGCTGTGAATACCAGAATAATATTCAATTGAGGAACAATGGTTTGTTAAATCAGATGAGGCGGGGATGTGCCATGTTTCCTTGGCTATTTAATTTGTATATGGATGAGGTGGTGAAAGAATTTAAGACAAGGGTGGCAGGGGAGTGTGTTAGACGATGGAGAATGTACGAGAGTGAGTGTATTGCTAATCGATTGCAGATAATGGTTTGTTGTTGTGAATCGAAGAAGTCTAAAGATTGGTAAGGTTGACTTAGTATGTAAAAAGAAGGGTTTGAAAGTAAATGTAGATAAAGCACAAGTCATTGGAGTAGGTGAAGAGAGTCCGCGGTGTGAAATCATATTGGATAGTAGGCAACTGGTAACAAGTATCAGAGTTTAATTATTCAGGCTTTATGTTGGATGAAAAGGGAATGGATGATGCTTAGTGTAGCAGGAAAGTTGTGCGGGTTAGGAAAGTGCATTCAAATCCTTGATGAATGCAAGGGGACTTGTCTCGAGTACGCTAGAGTTTTACATGAGGGTGAGTTGTTGCTGGTATTAATATATAGTAGTTAAACCATGGTGTAAATAGATGGTAAGATCAAAGTGCATTCTGTTCTAAGATCGATAATCTTAGGGCATATTAGGTGTTAGAAAAATTGATTAGAATGAGAATGAAGTATAGGAAGCTTGCGTGGTCTACGGAAAGTGAGTAAAGGAGAGTGTATTAAGATGGTTTGGCCATTTCAAAAGGATGGATGTTAGTCGATTGGTTAAACGGTTGTATAGTAGTGAGGTATGTTGGGAAGAGATCACTTGGGAGACCAAAGAAAAAGTTGGTTGAGTCAGTAAGAGAGTGTTTGAAAGAAAGAAGTATGAATTTGGTTCAAGAGAGAGGAATGGTGCATAATAAGAGAAAATGGCATGGTTATGAGTGGCCACATGTTGTGGCCTACCTAAGGGATAACTTCTGATATGACCAATATACAAAGTGTGTCGTTCGCGTAGATAAACTCGTAGGTGGATTTTGTCAGCGATTGGCCCTCCACTTAAGAGTATGGGGTGGTGGGGCTCTCTTTTTCGACGGGTCATATTCTTCTATTTAACTTCTGTTTCCGGTGCATGTTGGCTCACTCCACCCCCAATCTGAGGGGAGTTGTGGAGAGGCAAATGATTATTATTTAATTATTATTATTATATATATTATTATTATTATTATCTATCTAATTATTATTATTATTATATATTATTATTATATTATATATCTGATCTGCTGTGTGAAATTCGTTGGATGGGGAGCAAATGGAATTAAATACCGAGTTTAAATATTATGCTATATGTCTGCGAAATGGTAGGACTAGGGTTCAGGTTGCAACTTAAACCTTCGGCTGAATCCAAAACTAGGATTAATCTTAGTGCTTCTAGGGTAGTTTTACTGTGTTAAGTATATTGTGAAACAATGATCGTGAAATAGAGAGATAAATTTAAGGTATCTTCTCTGTTCAGATGGACCATCTTAAGACGGATTGTGTTAATGCCGAAGATAGATGTGATAAAATGAGAATGAATTGTTAGGAGTTGTGTGGTGTTCATGAAAGGCATATAATGTTAGAATAAGCGAGTGTGTGTATTGAGATGGTTTGGACATATGGAAAGGATAGATGATAGCCGGTTGGTTAAGCTGATGTACAGTGATAAGTGTATGTTGGGAGACAGAAGAAAAAGTTTATCAAATCAGTAAAAGAATGTCTGATGGAAAGGAATGTGAGCATGACAGAGGTGAGAAGAAAGGTGCATAATAGGAGTGAATGACGACGTTTTGTAAGGGAGTATGTATGATTGTGCCATTGTGGGTTGCTTGGCCCAAGGTATGAACCCTACAATGATGAGATGCGACAGTGAGAGTCCGTCAGAGTCTCGCGAAGCCCTTGGGTGGATTTTTTTTTACTGCAATGAGCTCTAACTTAAGGATTTGGAGGGGATGGTAAGGGGGGTCTTTCCTTTTGACTTACATGTTCTTCTACTATATTTCTGTTTCCAGTGTATGTTGCACACACCACCCCAATCTGGGAAAAGGATGTAAGGAAGTAGATTATTATTATTATTATTATTATTATTATTATTATTATTATTATTATTATATTATTATTATTATTATTATTATTATTATCTCATTGTTATCATTTTTATTATTATCTCATTATTATCATTATCTTTTAACTTTTCATGTAAAGATACTTTGAAATTAGCACATATTGATGTATTTTATTCTAAAACTAAAGATGAAAAATTTGAAAATTTAATTTTGGGAGTAAAAAAAAAAAAAAAAGTCTTAGGTATATTTTTCACTGTATTTTATTTTTAATGTTTAAAAGTAAAATATTATTATTATTATTATTAATATATATTTTATTATTATTATTATTATTATTATATTATTATTTATATTATTATTATTATTATTATTATATATTATTATATTGTAATTAAAACTAATCGATATTAATAAAAATTTTGCACAATCTTTTTTAAAACTAATCGATGTTAATAAAAATTTTACACAATTACGATATATTTATACGGAACGTTATTGGGTGTTTTCATATATTATTTCTTTTTACTTTCGAAAAATAAGTAAAGTTATGATAAGTTTAGTTAAGTAGACGCAGATTTTCTGTGTATAACTTAACAAAACTTGTCATAACTTAAACTTAATGGATCCTATATCGAATTTAAACATAAAAAAATTTGGTAGAGGGAATATATTTATATATGAAAGAGATTTGGCAGAGGTTTTTTAGTCCTCTTACATGGGGATGAAATATATTAAAAAAAATCAATTATTGGGAAAAAAATATATTTAATCAGATTACTCTAATTATACTATTATTATATTATATTATTATTATTATTATTATTATTATTATTATTATTATTATTATTATTATTATTATTATTATTATCCATTGAGAAAGAAAGCTTGGATAGATTTTTGTGTTATTTAAGATTTACATAAGAAATATACTGCTGACACACTTCTTCAATCATTTTCAGAATCTTGGTAATTCCTCCGATTTTTTTTATATCTTTTTGTTCTGGCAAAAGCTTGAATCTTCATATTTATTTTTTTTAGTCTGGTGAATGCTTTAACATGCATATGTTTTCTTTATGTTTGTTGAAATTTTTTAAACACTGATTTTGGTAATGTAAAAGTGTGAGTCTGAAGTTAGTTATGTGTTTTAGTGTATACTGAAAGGTATACATTATCTCTTATAATAGTGTTCTAGTCTGATTTCTTCTATTTCTTGTTTGTACTTTAAGGTTATAAGATTTTCACTATTCACCTTTTAAGTTAAGTAAAATAGTTAATATAATTAATGACCCGTTTCAGGTGCAAGCATATCCACATCCTGATCACCGATCTACAGCATTGGCCACCCAAGGAGGAATGTTGTACGTTTGTTTATACTTCCTTCCATCCACCCTGCACAATCACAATTCACGAATGCGAGAAATTGTGGACAAATTTTTTTCTGATAACTGGGTTATAAGTTATTACATGGGAACGACTGTAAATCTTGTTGATTCTTGGGATTCGTATAAAGCTGCAAAACAGGCTTTAAACAATACATTAGAGGTATCCATTCATCAATTTGTTTGTACGAAATTTATTGATTTTATACACATTTCTTTTTAATATTAAAGTTATGTGAAATATTATTTACTGCAGAATAGTAATATAAAAGAAAAATCCATAAACCAAGGCTTACTTATGAATAAATTGGTGAAGCAAACGGATCAAATCTTGGCTGATGGACATCTGAATGAAATGAAGGTCCTCGATCATAGTGGTAAAATTTTGAATATTTTGAGGCAATGTAATGTGGTGTTGAGGTGGGTCATTCTTCACACGTCTAGTCTTGCTTTAGCTGGAGGAGAACAGAGCAAAAAGTGTCAAACATTAAGGCAGTTGGTATGATTATAGTTTTGTTTTTTGCATTATTTTGACAACTAAATTATTATTATTATTATTATTATTATTATTATTATTATTATTATTATTATTATTATTATTATTATTATTATTATTATTATTATTATTTCAGGTAATGGCAGAAATGAAATTGAATGCACTAAGTGTCTTTCAGCTGTTACTAAATACGTCAATTTTAGAATTATCTCTGTCAGAAACATTCAAGAAATTAATTGCCGAGAAGGTGCCGTATTATTATTATTATTGTGGTATTATTATTATTATTATTATTATTATTATTATTATTATTATTATTATTATTATTATTATTATTATATATTATTATTATATTATTCACCTTCTTTCCCCAAGACTGGGGTAAGTGCCGTACCATGGATGATAACAGAAAAAAGTAGTAGAAGAACATGACACAATTATTATTATTATTTATATTATTATATATATATAATTATAATTATTATTATTATATTATAATTAGATTATTATTTGAAATAAGTTAATATTTTATTTCCAAAGGCATGGTATGATGAGATATTTTAATAGTTAAGTATCGAGTAAAAAGTTATCTAATTAATTTATGTTTGTCTTGCCAAATTTATAATTTATTGCCTATAAGGGAGTCAATTTCTCCTGGAAAATTAGTAAAATGTTTGCAAAAGTAGCAAAATGCTTCTTCTTCCTTACACAAATTCCTCCCTTCTATTGGGTTGATGGAATGTTAGATAAAGATAAGAATATTTTCTCCTCATTATCTTACGGAAAAATATCATCATCTCATCAATCATACCTACTCAGTAACCTAGCGCACTCAGACTTAGTTCCCTTTACATCAACCAAGGATTTAATTGATCCATCCACCTTTCTACCATTCACAACTTTCCTACTACACATTTCATCATTCTTTCCCTTTTCATCCAACCAATATCCTGAATTTAAACTCACGACATGTTCACTTGCTACCATCCAGCATAATCTTCACCCGTAGACTTCCTCAATCACAATCTATAAACCTCGCTCTTAGCTACGTTTACTTACAAACCCCCCTTTTACACACCACCCCAATATATATACATTAAATATAATTCTTATGTATGTATGTGATGTTCTTATAATATTTTCACTTTATTCAACAGTTTTTGTTAGAGATTTTTTTTATTAAATTATATTTTTTTACAAGGTAATATTTTTCAGGAAAAGAAATTTGAATTTTATCGAAGTCGTGCTCATGGACAAATATTGGAAATTGCTGAAGTTTTTGAGGGATCTAGGTCTCTAGCTAAAGTGTCCAAAAATGACAAACTCAATTCTTGGTTTAAAGATATTGCAGAACAAACACTCACTTTCTCTGAGACTTGTTTCGTGGTCGAGATTATTCAAGATTATTCAAATTGCCTTTGTGGAATAGAAATTATAAATCATTTTTGCATATCAATTGTTTCACAAACGTTACTTTTCTTTACTCTCTGACTGACGATGATTCAACGAAGTTTCTCCCTTAAGCAATAGAGAGATTGTGTTCCCGCCATTCACACCAGTAAAATTAAATCAGTGTGGTTCAATCTAGACAGAGTAAAGAAAATGATTTATACTATGTTCGGATTCGTTTGGTGTGAAAGAGTGGGCATAAGGGTGCACATGTTTTCCTTACCGGCTGCTCTCTAGCTGTCATTGTAAATGAAATGACTGCTGAGGTGATAATTTTATTTTTATTTTTGCTGACTGCAACTATGGCTTCTGCTGCACCAATTTTAAAATTTCACATCTCAGACTCTGGCGCTGAACACCTTTCTTTGGTAGTAAAATTTTTTTTTAGCTAACTTTGGCTGCTGAGCCCACCAAAATTTTTCTTCCAGCTCAACCAAAAATTTTTTTTTAGCCCTAGTTCTGACTCCGCAGGCCTTGGTTCATCCTTTAAACATATTAATTATGGGGTTCTTCAGGGTTCTTTCTTTGACATTCTATCTTAACTATTCAATAACTGTCACTTCATGACCTATACACTGTCATACCCATGACTCATCCTTACACTACTCTATGATGTTTAATTAAGAAGATAGATTATCTATTGTTCTCGTTGGTTCGAGTTTCGGCTGAGATTTTCTTTGCTTTCTCATAGTCTTCATTTATTAGTATAAATTTTTGCTTCAGAACTTATTTGAGCGTATTTTACTAGGATAACATTACTAATCTACTTTTAGCATACTCGAAAGGTTTTAAGGGGTTAATCTCGATTTTATTACCTTACTTCTTACTTTAACTTCCAGTAAAGCATTTATCTGCCTAGCCTTCTTTTCCATCCGTCTCTATCCGCGAAGTCACAGTTTCTTCTCAGTTCCACCTCCACTTCTTTTCTCCACCTTCTTCTCAACCTCCCCCTCGATCTCCTGCCTCCCGGCCTCCACTCCCGAGACCACATCACCACTCTCTCTACCCCCACATCCTCTCTAGACGTCACAGCTACCTCAGTTGGGCCTTTTCAACTTTTCTATCTTATTTCTCATCGCATATGAATAAGATAGAAAAGGAACTATTCTCATTATTATTACTTACTTACTATCGTTATAAGTTGTCAAAATAAATTTTATTTAAAAATAAATGCAAATGTCGAAAAAAAAATGTTTTGGGTGAAATTTAACTAAAATAGAGCTAAAGTGGGTTTTATTTCCATAATTGATACAATTTGTTAACATATCGTCGATCCAACGCCTTTTCCACGAAAAGGAAGATTTCTTGTTTTGAGGAAAGAGGGTTTAAATGTTCTCAAAGAAATATAAAATTAAAAACTCACCAAGGAACTTAATCGGTCATGTTGCATAATATTATTATTATTATTATTATTATTATTATTATTATTATTATTATTATTATTATTATTATTATTATTATTATTATTATTATTATTATTATCACTAAATGTAAGGGTGTACACCATACCATTGATACATATGATACGTACACAACGTACTGCATCGAAAACTCGAATACAACTGATATGTTGCTTGAAGTCAGAGGTTTAAATAGCAACCCGACGTCAGTTCTGGAATCTTCTACAATACTAATATACTTTCCAATTCAGTACAATAACTCTGACACATTTCGTTTTAGGTAAATAATAGTTAGTATAACATATATTGTAAATTTACTTTTCTTTCAATTTTGTTCTATACTTTATTTAAGAAATATGCTCTGCGTAGAATATAGAGAGTATATTATATAATAAACAAGTAAATGGAGTTTAAAACTGAAATTGCACCCCTTTTAGGGGCCCCCCTTAATAATGTTTGATTGAGCTAAAATTTTACCAGGACCAGTTGTACATGGACTGGAACAGTTTTGAGACTTTGGAGGTAGAAAATGTTACATTTCAAATTTTCTAATACAATTACTTGTAGTATTTTCATATTTGTTTAAAAAAAAAATTTTTATTCTATGTTTTTCTCTAAGAACGTTAATAAAAAAAAAGGCTTTGTTGTTCGGCTGGCATCATGCTGAAACTTCATTGAGTAAGAAATTATCACCCCCGGCCTAAAATCTCTCATTGATTTTAGAAAACTTCCTTCTCTTTTCCATTAAATGTTCAATTATGAAAAGAAAGTAAACAAGCCAAACAGCTAAATATTGAATTACACTTGTAGATATTCTTCGTCTTCTTTCAGACTTTCACGATTTGGATTCTTCTGCTGGAATAGTTCAGGCTGTTGAAGAAGTTGTTTCGTATCTCCAATCTTAGTTAAAGTTTCAATATTAATGACGATGAACTTGGTTACCCTTGCACTTATTTCTGATATTTCCTATGCTTGGAATTTAATAGAAGATTTCACACAAGTTATGCAAGTAAGATTATATATATATATATATATATAATATCATAATATATATATATATATATATATATATATATATATATATATATATATATATATATATATATACTATATATAAAATATATATATATATATATATTATATAATATATATATATATATATATATATATATATATATATATATATAATATATATATATATATATCTTCGAAAAGATTGGTATAAAGAATAAATGAAATTGTTGAGTTTAGAAATGATGAACTTCCAAGACAGAAGAGCCTTGAAAAATAATCGAATAAAATTATTTTAGCTAACTTTTTATTGAAAAAATTTTAAAAATATAAAATTAATTATTAATATAATCAACTCCAAATTAGTAAGAACGCTCTATTTACACATGTTCAATGATACGTTTCTTTAGAAAAAATATAATTATGAACAATGACAAAATAGATCTCTCTTGCTTGAATGTTGATAATAATAATATCATAAGAAGTTTGTACAACCTTGAGATCCGAATCTGAAAGACTCGCAAAGGCTTCGATTAAACAGGCTAGGGCTCGGAACATCCTACATTTTGTCTTCAAACTGCACAATGTGGATATTACGTTTCAAATTACTTGCAGGCTGACGCCACCCTACAACATTATGTGTTCTTACTATTTCTGATAATAATAATAATTAATAATGGTGCTAGGTGATAGTGTTAATAGTGATAGTATTAATTTTAGTTTATTAATGTATATTATGATAAATTAGTTGCTACTGTTGAAGAATATAAATTATATAATATAATATTATTGATGTTAATATTATTGATAATAGTGCTAGTGTTGGTGCTGAAAATATTATAAATTATGGTATTAATATACTGATGTAACATTTTGGAATCGATCCCCGTTCTTTCATCTCTATTAATTGAATCTCCGCAATTTTTTAAAAGTGTATAGGTATGTATGGTGTAGTGATGTGTGTATATGTAATTTTTCTTTTTAGTTATTTTTATATTTATTTAAAACAATAGTAGCTCAGGTGGTAGAGCACTCGCCATACAAAAGCGAGGGTAGACACTCGCCAAACTGGTCGGGTGGGAGAAATGTGAGCTATTCTTCCCTTGGGCTTGGCTTCGCTCTCGACGTTAAACGAGTTACACCTCCGTCCTTGATGAGCTCTGCCCGGTGAGTGACGGTGTTTATTCTCTTTAAAAAAAAAAAATATATATATATATATAATATATAATAATATATATATATATAATATATATATATTATATAATATATATACATATATATATATATAATATATTATATATATACTATATATAATATATATTATATATATAATATATAATAATTATATTTCATAATTATATATATTATATTATATATATATATAGAATAAATAAATATATATATATATATATATATATATTATATTCACCTTCTTCCCCAAGACTGGTGGTAAGGTGCGTGACCATGCACCCGAAACAGAAAAGTAAGTTGAAGGGAATATGGACAGAAGTCGAAAAGAAAATCCCAGCCTTACCACTCCCTTATACGCTATTAGTGGTGAGAGCTCTTCCCAGTCAAAAAAAATCCACCCTAGACCTTCACGGGACTCGACGGACCCTCACTATAGAATCTCGTCAGTGTGGCGGTTCAATTCTGGCTCGAGGTGGACCACAAATTCATACCCCTCACAAAGACCCCCGCCATTCACTCATATTATGCACCTCTTCTCGCCTCGCCAAAGTCACATTTCTCTCCTGCCAGGCATTCCTTTACTGACTCAGTCCACCTTTTCTTGTCCTGCCAGTCGGTCGCATTCCCAACAAAATCACCACAATACACCCGCTTAACCAACCGACTTATCATCCATTCTTGTCCACATGACCAAACCATCTCAACGTACTTTCATTTATTCTCTCATTTATCCCTTTCTTTACACCACACAACTATCTAATACTTGCGAGCGAGGACAGTCCGCGGTGTGAAGTTACGTTAGATGTGAGCAGTTGAAACAAGTGTCTGAGTTTAAATATTTGAATATATGTTGGATGAAAAGGGACAGGATGATGAAGAGTGTAGAAAGAGTTGTGAATGGTAGGAAAGTGGCTATTGCAATTAAATCGTGGTGATGTAAAGAGACTAAGTCTTGGTGCGCTAGGATCTTACATGAGGGTATATTGTTACCTGCTGTTAATGTCTAGTAGTGATGAACTAGTTGGTCGGAGTTAGAGTATAGATCTAAAGAGATGTGTTCAGAATGGAACATCTTAGGGCCATGTTTTAGGTGTGGAGAAAAATTGATAAAATGAAGAATGAACATATTAGAGGGTTATGTGTGGTGAAGAAGGGTGTAAATGAGAAATAAACGAAAAGTACGTTTAAAATGGTTTTCGTTCATGTAGGAAAGGATGATGATATTTTGTTGGTTAGAGATTCATGTAGTGGTTGCTGGAATCGCACCCGTTGGGAGACCGAAGAAAAAAGTGGATTTGAGTCACGATTGGAATGCCTTTGGAGGAGAGAAATGGAGTTGGCAGAGGGCGAGAAGAAAGGGCATTAATAGAGGGGTATGGTTGTGGTCCACCTTCACCAAGGGCAACAACCCCACCTTGACTAGATTGCCATAGGAAGGAGGTCCGTTCGTGGTCCCGTGAACCCTAGGTGATTTTCTGACAGCGACGAGTTCACTAAAAGGTATAAAGGGTGGTAAGGCTTATGCTTTCTTTTCGACTTGCGCATATTCTTCTACTACTTTCTATTTTCGTGCATGTTACGCACCTTACCCCTTGTCTTGGGGAAAGAAGGTGGGTGATGATGATGATGGATGATGATGATATTATTATTATTATTATCTATTTATTATTTATTTGTTTATTTTTTTCTCTCAAGGATTCTATCAAGAAGATCTAGTCATTGTTGCTCCTTTTGCGAGCTTGTTCTTAAAGTTATTGCAACATCCCACCTTGTTTTTCACCAATGACAGCTCTCTCCTAGTCTTCTGCTTCACCAAGCTTATTATTATTATTATTATTATTATTAATATTATTATTATATTTTTAATTTTTGAATGAAAAACTAATTAGTATATATATATATATATATATATATATATA
>JABUQX010009248.1:15000-22718 GCA_015478945.1 Trachelipus rathkii | reverse complement strand
AAAAAGCTAACATAGCATCATATTAACTAAGAAAATAATAATTACAACGACAAACCTAACACAGCTTACACTACGATTAAACTGTTAACATTAACAAAAGTTCCACACTTAACACCAGTAAAGTAAATAAAACTACCTTTACATACAAAACGTAAACCTATTCACACTTTTTCCAAACATATCTCTACATATCAATGTTAATTTTACATTAACACTATCGAATTACGTAGCATTTCGAGTATCATTTAGGATAAACATAGCACAAAAACGAGTTCTTTATGTACTAACCAACGAATATATGCTAACATAACATGTCACATAATTAAAGCTAACATAGCATCAACTGAACTAAGAAAATAATGCCCAAAGACAAACATAACACATCTTAAGCAGGAATAAGCAGTCAACATTAACAAAGTACCACACTTAACATGGTATGCAAAACGTAACCTAATCTTACTTTTTCAAGCATAACTCTAACATATTAACGTTAATCTTACACTAACATAGTATCATTTAAGCCTAAAATTTATCACAACATTGGTTAATTATCATACAGACCAGCGAAAGTATGCTAACATAATAAAGTTTCCACATTAATAAAGCTAACATAGCATCAACTGAACTAAGAAAATAATGCCCAAAGACAAACCTATCACATCTTAAACAGGAATAAGCAGTCAACATTAACAAAGTACCACACTTAACACCAGTAAAGCAACTAACATGGTATGCAAAACGTAACCTAATCTTACTTTTTCAAGCATAACTCTAACATATTAACGTTAATCTTACACTAACACAGTAACATTTAACTAAAATTTATCACAACATGGTTTATTTTTAATTACAAACCAGCGGAAAAAATGTATTGCTAACTAACCAAGTTCCACATTAATAAAGCTAACATAGCATCAACTGAACTAAGAAAAATAATGCCCAAAGACAAACCTAGCACATCTTAAGCAGGAATAAACTGTTAACATTAACAAAGTTCCATACTTAACACCAGTAAAGCAACTAACATGGTATGCAAAACGTAACTTATTCTTACTTTTTCAAGCATAACTCTAACATATTAACGTTAATCTTACACTAACACAGTAACATTTAACTAAAATTTCTCACAACATTGGTTAATTATCATACAGAGCTGTGAAAGTATGCTAACGTAACAAAGTTTCCACATCAATAAAGCTAACATAGCATCAACTGAACTAAGAAAATAATGCACAAAGACAAACCTAGCACATCTTAAGCAGGAATAAACTGTTAACATTAACAAAGTTCCATACTTAACACCAGTAAAGCAACTAACATGGTATGCAAAACGTAACTTATTCTTACTTTTTCAAGCATAACTCTAACATATTAACGTTAATCTTACACTAACACAGTAACATTTAACTAAAATTTCTCACAACATTGGTTAATTATCATACAGAGCTGCGAAAGTATGCTAACGTAACAAAGTTTCCACATCAATAAAGCTAACATAGCGTAACATGAACTAAGAAAATAATGTACAAAGACATTCCTATCACAACTTACACACAAATAAACTGTTAACATTAACAAAGTTCCACACTCAAAGCCTGTAAAGCAACTAACATGGTATGCAAAACGTAACCTAATCTTACTTTTTCAAGCATAACTCTAACATATTAACGTTATTCTTACACTGACACAGTAACATTTAACTAAAATTTCTCACAACATTGGTTAATTATCATACTGATCAACGAATATACAAAGTTTTCACATTAATAAAGCTAACATAGCATCAACTGAACTAGGAAAATAATGCTACAACGACAAACCTAACACATCTTACACACCCTAAAAAACTGTTAACATTAACAAAGTTCCACACTTAATTATTCAGTAAAGTAAACTAACTTTACATACAAAAACGTACCTATTCATACTTTTTTCCAAGCATATTTCTCTAGCATATTAACGTTATTTTACATTGACACAGTAACATTTATCAAAAAAATTGTGTCATAACCATACCTAACCATCATAATACCTAACGGAGTAAATACGAATAAAGTAAAGTTTTTAGACTTATCTCTTTTTAGACTCCGCCTCCTTTCAGAAAATATCAACTCTAAACATGAAAAATGATTTTACGCTTTAACTATTTGCATAAAGTGATGCAATACTTATTATATTTGACCCTCTGGCAGGAATACAAGCAATGTAGCAGTCGCCATTCGGTTTACGATTAAATATAAATGACACATCGTTGGGAATAACGAAACTCCTCATGAAGATATCAACAACAAGCGTAGAGATGCAGGGAGATGTCATCGTATCAACACAGCGAAAAACTATCCTACTGAAGAAAATAGTGTATAAACATCCCTTAAATGTAATGAGATTCTTTCTTTCACCCAATCAGAAGAAAGTAAACAAGAATACGACGTACGAATGAACCATATCAGCTCAAAAGGGTATATATTCTCGTTCGACAACAACAACAACAACAACAACAACAACAACAACAATAACATAGTACAAAGATAAGTTCTTTGGATACTAACCAATGAATATATGCTAACGTAACATTGTTTTCACATTAATAAAGCTACCATAGCATCACCAGAGCTAAGAAAATAATGTACAACGATGAATCTAACACAACTTAAGCACGAATAAACTGTTAACATTAACAAAGTTCCACACTTAACACCTGTTAAAGAACTTTGGACATTGCATACAAAACGTAACCTATTCATACTTTTACCAAACATATCTCCAACATATTAACGTTAATTTTACATTGACACAGTAATATTTAACAAGAATTTATCATAACCTTGTTTAATTATCGTACAGAGCAGTGAAAGTATGCTAACGTAACAAAGTTTCCACATTAATAAAAGCTAACATATAACCTGAACTAAGAATATAATGTACAATGACAAACCCAACACACCATATGCACGAATAAACCACTAACATTAACAAACTTTCGCACTTAACAACAGTAAAGTACATAACACTTCGTCCAAGACGTAACCTATTCACACTTTTTCAAGCATATCTCTGACATATCAATGTTAATTTTACATTAACATCGTAATATTTAACAAAAGTTTAGCATAAACCTGTCTAATCATCATACTGACAAAGAATATAATGCTGACGTAACAAATGTTTTACATCAACTTCGTAACATTTAACAAAAAAAATTCATCATAACCTCGTCTAAATATCATAATCCCCAGCGAATAATCGCAAACATAACAAAGTTTTAACCAAACATAACAAAAAATAACAAAATTTTATCCTAACATAACATAAAAATAAGTTCTTTGAGTAAAATATCACAGTAAAACGTAATAATTTACTGATTTTAAAGCAATAAATCAGTAAATCAGTAAATCAAACCACCCATCCCTGCAGTCCCCTACCCGTCCCACCCGCCTGTGATCTATTGAGCTATTGATTCATATATATATATATATATATATTATATATATATATATATATATATATATATATATATATATATATATATATATGTTGGTTAAGCATATATTCGTAGGTTAGTATATAAAGAACATATTTTTATGTTATGTTTGTCCAAAATGATACATGAAATATGACTTGAATCGATAGCTCAAAGATCCAACAGGCGGGTGACTGGCGTAGGGGACTGCAGGATGGGTGGTTTGATTTACTGATTTACTGATTTATTGCTTTAAAATCAGTAAATTATTACGTTTTACTGTGATATTTTACTCAAAGAACTTATTTTTATGTTATGTTAGGATAAAATTTGTTATTTGTTATTTTGGTTTTTAAAACTTTGTTATGTTTGCGATTATTCGTTGGGGATTATGATATTTAGACGAGGTTATGATGAATTTTTTTTGTTAAATGTTACGAAGTTGATGTAAAACATTTGTTACGTCAGCATTATATTCTTTGTCAGTATGATGATTAGACAGGTTTATGCTAAACTTTTGTTAAATATTACGATGTTAATGTAAAATTAACATTGATATGTTAGAGATATGCTTTGAAAAAAGTTGAATAGGTTACGTTTTGCACACAATGTTATGTACTTTACTGTTGTTAAGTGCGAAAGTTTGTTAATGTTAGTGGTTTATTCGTATGATGTGTTGGGTTTGTCATTGTACATTATATTCTTAGTTTCGGTTATATATTAGCTTTATTAATGTGAAAAACTTTTGTTACGTTAGCATACTTTCACTGCTCTGTACGATAATCTAAACAAGGTTATGATAAATTCTTGTTAAATATTACTGTTGTCAATTAAAATTAACGTTATATGTTGGAGATATGTTGAAAAGTATGAATAAGGTTACGTTTTGTATTGCAATGTCAGTTACTTACAGGTTGTTAAGGTGGGAACTTTGATTAATGTTTAACAGGTTATATTCGTTGCTTAAGTTGTGTGATTCATCGTTGTACATTATTTTCTTAGCTCTGGTAATGCTATGTTAGCTTTTATAGCTTTATAATGTGAAAAAATTTACGTTAGCATATATTCATTGGTTAGTATCCACAGAACTTATCTTTGACTGTTGTTGTTGTTGTTGTGTTGTTGTTGTTGTTGTTGTTTTGTCGAACGAAAATATATACCCTTTTGAGCTGATATGGTTCATTCGTACGTCGTATTCTTGTTACTTTCTTCTGATTGGCGGAAAGAAAGAATCTCATTACATTTAAGGATGTTTATACACTATTTCTTCAGTAGATAGTTTTTCGCTGGTGTATGTGTTGATACGATGACATCTCCCCGCATCTCCACGCTTGTTGTTGATATCTTCATGAGGAGTTTCGTTAACGATGTGTCAATTATATTTAATCGTAAACCGAATGGCGACTTCTACATTGCTTGTATTCCTGCCAGAGGATCAAATATAATAAGTATTGCCTCACTTTATGCAAATAGTTAAAGCGTAAAATCATTTTTCATGTTAGAGTTGATATTTCTCGAAAGGAGGCTAGTCTTAAAAAGAGATAAGTCTAAAAACTTTACTTTATTCGTTATTTATTCGTTAGGTATTATGATGGTTAGGTATTATTATGACACATTTTTTGATAAATTATGTGTCAATTTGTAAGATTAACGTAATATGCTAGAGATATGCTTGGAAAAAGAAGAACAGGTTACGTTTTTGATATGTTAAAGTCTTAGTACTTTACTGATATTACGTGTGGAAACTTTGTTAATTGTTAACAGTTTATTAGGGCGTAAGATGTGTTAGCTTTTTCGTTGTACATTATTCTCCTAGTTCATATGATGCTATGTTAGCTTTATTAGCGTGAAAACTTTGTTATGTTAGAGTATATTCGTTTATCAGATGATAATTAACCAATGTTGTGAGAAATTTTAGTTAAATGTTACTGTGTTAGTGTAAGATTAACGTTAATATGTTAGAGTTATGCTTGAAAAAGTAAGATTAGGTTACGTTTTTGCATACTATGTTAGTTGCTTTACTGGTGTTAAGTGTGGAACTTTGTTAATGTTAACAGTTTATTTGTGTGTAAGTTGTGTTAGGTTTGTCTTTGTTACATTATTTTCTTAAGTCATGTTACGCTATGTTAGCTTATTATGTGGAAACTTTGTTACGTTTGCATACTTTCGCACTCTGTAATGATAATTAACCAATGTGGTGAGAAATTTTAAGTTAAATGTTTACTGTGTTAGTTTGTTAGATTTACGTTAATATAAGAGTTATGCTTGAAAAAAGCTAAGAATAAGTTACGATTTTGCATACCATGATTAGTTGCTTTTACTGGTGTTAGTATGAAACTTTGTTCGTTAATGGTTTTCTATAACAGTTATTCCTGCTTAAGATGTTGTAGGTTGTCTTTGGGCATTATTTCTTAGTTCAGTTGATGCTATGTTAGCTTTATTGGATTGGTGTGGAAACTTTATTACGTTAGCATACTTCACAGCCTCTGGTATTGAATAATAACCAATGTTGTGAGAAATTTTAATTAAATGTTACTGTGTTAGTGTAAGATTAACGTTAATATGTTAGAGTTATGCTTTGAAAAAGGAGAATAAGTTTACGTTTGCATTTACCATTAGTTGCTTTACGGTGTAATATGGAACTTTGTTAATCACGTTAACAGTTTATTCCTGCTTTAAGATGTGCTAGGTTTGTCTTTTGGGCCACTTTATTTTCTTAGTTCAGTTGATGCTATTTTAGCTTTATTAATGTGGAACTTTGTTACGTTTTAGCATTACTTTACGGCGGTTGTGATAATTAACCAAATGTTGTGATAAAATTTTAGTTAAATTTTACTGTGTTAGTGTAAGATAACGTTAATATGTTAGAAGTTATTCTTTGAAAAAAGTAAAGATTAGGTTACGTTTGCATACCATGGTAGTTGCTTTTACTGGTGTTTAAGTAGTGGTACTTTGTAATGTTGACTGCTTATCCTGTTTAGAGATTGTGATGGTTTGGTCTTTGGGCATTATTTTCTTAGTTTAGATGATGCTATTTTAGCTTTATTAATGTGGAAACTTTATTATGTTAGCATACTTCCGCTGGTCTGTAATAATTAACCATTGTTGTGATAAATTTTTGCTAAATGTTACTATGTTAGTGTAAAATTAACATTAATATTGTTAGAAGTTATGCTTAAAAAGTAAGATTAGGTTACGTTTTGCATACCATTCGTTAGTTGCTTTACTGGTGTTAAGTGTAGGTACTTTGTTAATGTTGACTGCTTATTCCTGCTTAAGATGTGTTATGTTTGTCTTGTACATTATTTTTCTTAGTTCAGTTGATGCTATGTTAGCTTTATTAATGTGAAACATTGTGTTATGTTAGCATATATTCGTGGGTTAGTACATAAAGAACTCGTTTTTGTGCTATGTTTATCCTAAATGATACTCGAAATATGCTACGTAATTCGATAGTGTTAATGTTAAAATTAACATTATATGTTAGAGATATGTTTGAAAAAAAGTGTGAATAGGTTACGTTGTATGTAAAGTTAGTTAACTTTACTGGTGTTAAGTAGTGAACTTTGTTAAGTTAAACAGTTTATTAGTGCACGTAACTGTGTTAGGTTTGTTCGTTGTATATTATTTTCTTAGTTCATATGATGCTATGTTAGCTTATTAATGTGAAAACATTGTTATGTTAGCATATATTCGTGGGTTAGTATAAAAAGAAAACTCGTTTTGTGCTATGTTATCCGAAATGATACTCGAAATGCTATGGTAATTCGATAGTGTTAATGTAAAATTAACATTGATATGTTAGAGATATGTTTGAAAAAAGTGTGAATAGGTTTCGTTTTGTACGCTGTGTTAGGTACTTTACTGTGATCTGTAAGTTAGTACGATGATTGCCTGGCTAATGTATTAAGTAAGGTCTTAATTATTGTGTGTGTTGTGTGTTGTGTGTGTGTGTGTGTCGTGTGTGGTGTGTGTGTGTGTAGTGTGTGTGTGTGTGTGTGGTGTGTGTTGTGTGTGTGTGTGTTGTGTGTGTGTGTGTGTGGTGTGTGTGTTGTGTGTGTGGTGTGTGTGTGTGATGTGTGTGTGTGTGTGTGTGTGTGTGTGTGTGTTGTGTGTGTGTGGTGTGTGTGTGTGTGTGTGTGTGTGTGCTCGTGTGTGTGTGTGTGTGGTATTTATTTTTAGTTCATATACATATATAGTGATTTAATCAAAGGATAATAAATTAATAATAATAAAAATAATAATAATAATAATAATA
>JABUQX010009248.1:5000-10000 GCA_015478945.1 Trachelipus rathkii | reverse complement strand
AGCATAACACAAAGAAAGTGTTTAGCCCTGATGGTATTCCTCATGTGGTTCTCAAGACTTGTACTTTCGAACTTGCACCCTGCTTTGGCAAACTATTCCGTCTCTTCCTTCCAGCTTTGGCCTTCCCTTCCTGCTTGAACCTTGCGTTCATTCAGCCTATGCCAAAAAAAGGGACTCCTCTCAACCCTCAAACTATCGTCCTATACCTTTAACTTCTGTTCTATCTAAAGTTTTTGAATTTGTCCTAAGCAGGAAAATTTGGAAGCATCTCAATTCTTCTAATCTTATCTCTGATTGCCAGTTTGGCTTTCGTAAGAAACGCTCTACTTGTGATCTTCTTTCCCTTCATTCTGATTATTGTTCATCTGCCCTTTGGCATTTCGGTGAATCTTTCGTTGTGACACTAGACATATCGAAAGCCTTTGAGAGAGTCTGCCACAAAGCTTGGTTTCTAATCTTTCCTCTTTCGGTATCTATCCTCGGTATCTATCCTTCCCTCTGTGAGCTTTCTCTTATTTCCTATTCATCCGTTGTACAGCAGCTGCTGTAGACAGCCTCCGCTCACCCTTTAAATCTGTAAATTTTGGTATTCCTCAGGGTTCTATCCTATATCTAACTCTCTTTTCATTAAAAACATTCTCTCTATTACCTCTTCCCCTATCAACTCTTATGCTGGCTGTTCTCCTCTTCATTACCCCTTTCATGTTGAAAGACGTCCCTCCCAACAGAAATTAGCATGCGCTAGAAGGGCAGCCTTGGAGCACCTAACCTCTGATCTTTCTCGAATTTCTAATTGGGGGATTGAGACCAGGGTTGTTTTCAATACCTCAAAAGCTCAGTTACTTCATCTTTCTACTAGACATAATTTTCCACACAACTATAACATCTTTTTCGAAAGCACTCAATCTTCCGTCTATCCTTAATATTCTTGGTACTTCTTTTTCTCCAAGTCTTAATTGGAAGAATCACATTACTTCCCTTTCTAAAAAACTTCTAAGAGGTTAGGTGCTCTTAGGCACCTTCAGAATTTCTTCACGTCACCCCAGTTGCTTGTTCCTTATAGGAATGTGGTTCGCCCCTGTTTGGAGTATGCCTCACATATCTAGGGTGGTTCCACTCACACAGTTCTCCTTGAAAAGGTGAAATCTTTGGCTTTTCGACTTATCAACCCTCTTGATCTCACTAGCTCTCTCCTTCTCTCTCTTTCTCTCTCTACCCGTCGAATTGTTTCGTCACTCTATTTTTTTATGTCGATATTACCAAGGACACTGCTCATCTGAGTTCTCTAGTCGAATACCCCTCCATTGAGAAGGGTTCGTACGACACGCCTTTCTACACAGTCTCACCTTTTCTCTCTCCAACTCTTTGACTCCTAACTTATTCGCCAATCTTACATGTGCTCTACTGGTGAAGTCTGGAACACACTGTGTCCCTTTGTCCATTTTCCAACTACTTTTACCACTGACTCGCACATTTTCAAAAGCCTTGTATCAATACATGTCGACCTTTAAACTGGCACTGACTTGAGAACTTCAACTTTGGTTTAATTTTTTTAGTCCTGGCTTTTGTCCAAAAGAGTATATATATATATATATATATATATATATATATATATATATATATATATATATATATATATATATATATATATATATTATATTATATATATTTTTTTATATATATATATATATAATATATATATAGTTAGAGATGGAGAGATAATATATAATAAATATATAAAATTATATAATTTATATATATATTATATATAGATATAGATATATATATATATATATATATATATATATATATATATATATATATATATATATATTATGACAAAGTCGATCAATCCAGGTTAGGGCTACGTTTAGGGCAACGTCGATCTATCCAGGTTATACCTAGTTCCCATCTTACGGTTATATTACTTGAGTTTTCTTGAATTTGTTAGAAGCAAGTTTTACTCACATTTTAAAGGAAAATGTTTTGAAATACCTTCAAGAAAATACTGAAATCGTACGTCGATATATAGGTATCGAATTATCGATATTTCCAAATATCGATATATTATTATTTCGAAATATTGAAAGGTGAGAGATCTGCTTAACCTTTACCTAAATATATATATATATATATATATATATATATATATATACTATATATATATATATATATATATATATATATATATATATATATATATATATATATATATATATTATATATATAATATATATATATATATATATATATATATATATATATATATATAATATATATATATTATATATATATATATATTACATAATATATATATATAATATATATATATATATATATATATATATATATATATATATATATATATATATATACTCTTATAAGTTCATATATGCACGCTTAATTACAAATTGAACATTCTCCACATGCAATAATATTATTAAATTTAAATGCGTATAAAACCATAGTTGCAAAACGATCTCTCTCTCTCTCTCTCTCTCTCTCTCTCTCTCTCTCTCTCTCTCTCTCTCTCTCTCTCTCTCTCTCTCTCTCTCTCTCTCTCTCTCTCTTAAAAGATCGTGAACGATCGTAATTATAACAACGATTTCAAACGGAAATATGCGGCAATAGAGGCGCATGGCTTGAGACAATAATAGATTATGATTTTTAAGAGTCATCATCATCATTATCATTATCATTATTATTATTAGGCAAATCGTCAGCATTATAATATCGATGTATTTTGTAATTTAATTTCATAAGCTTTTTGATTTTAGGAGGCCTAATTTTTTCGAATGGGGGAGGAATGGGGGATGGGGATGAAGAAGAGGATTTATTGCATTATTAAATTTTATGTGAAGCAACCTCTTTTTTTATTATTATTATTATTATTATTATTATTTTTGTTTTTTAATGTTTATTGGGATATTTGTAGCACTTGGTTGATTATACTGCTCGAATTAGTTTGCATTTTATGTAGGTTTTTGATAATTGTTCCTATTAAGAAATGTTAGTGCATTCAAACAGAATATTATATATATATATATATATATATATATATATATATATATATATATATATATATATATATATATATATATAATTTGTATTTATATAAAAATTTCTTCATCTTGATATCTTAACAGTAAAATGACTGAGAGCTTCCTCCGTTTATATTGTATAGCTATGATTAACACCAGTTAAAGCCAATTCGGTTAGCTTTTCTTCTAACGTAGAATTGAAAACTATGTTTTGAGCCTTTTCAAAGTAGAGAAATAAATTTATGGAGCGCACGTTTTGAGAGAGATATATGCTAAAATGTTTAACAACCCAAATGTGATTGGACAAATCAATTTTATTTGCAAAATTCGTAAAATTTTAAAATAGATTTCAATGTAATGAGTGACTTTACAAAGATTAGTAAGTATGAATCTATGACTCACGAATTTACTCTCTAAGGGGTTTGAAAAATCATCAAGAAAAGAAATTGTAATTGCTTTATGTCATTTTCATGTTACAGATTCGCACGCGAGACATTCTCATTTCTTCATTAACATAAAGCAAAAATTCTGTTGCAACTTCCATAATGTTTGAAATAATTGTTTCATCGATGTTTGCTTGAAAATCTTTCAAAACAAACATCACATTTTCAATATGATTAAGAGCAGCTGCTGTTACTAATTATGGAGACTGCAATGTAGTATACATAATAGTAGAGTGAAGGAGAATAAAGTTGAAGTCATAGATAAACTTATAACAAATATTGCTTTTGATTCCAAATTTCAAAACATCTGAGTTTTTTGAAGAAGGTTTAATATCTTGATCCATTCAAGCTCCTCTAAACCTTCAACAATGCTCTAAAAATCTTTATCGTAACAATCCATCGTAACTTTCCACCAACCTTGTTTCGTCCATATTCGTGTGAATTTTGTCCATTTTGTTTCTGGGAAAATTTTTCCTATTTTTTCCTATTAAAATAGTAGTCCGCCTAGTCTATCTAAAATATTGCCTAGTTGCATTCTCTTTGCCGTAAAATTTCTAATGTGTTATACTTCACAGGAATGTAAATAGCATTGAACACATAACGCCGATGGATATTTTCGACAACTTAAACACCTCTAAAACTTTTGTTCATTGCCTCTGCATCATCATATCGTTGTCCAATCAGAAAGTCACTTTATTTCAGCTGTTCTTAGTATTGCTTCCGCTAGAGATTCTCCTTTATTGCTTCAACAGCCACTTAACCTAAGAAATCTTCACAGATCAGAAATATCAATCCTCATTTCTTAATATATACTCTTTATTTGCTTTGATTAACTATTATTTTTATTATTATTAAATATTAAAATTAAGAGAATCAAGCCATTAAAAAATTTTGATAGCTTAAAAAATTTCGGGGTTTAACCTCTGAACCCCCTTGTCTACGGCCTTTATAATATATATATATATATATATATATATATATATATATATATATATATATATATATATATATATATATATATATTATGAGTATATATATATATATATATATATATATATATTTATATATATATATAAATATATATATATTTATATATTTATATATACATAGGATATAAATAGTTTAGTATATATATATAAGTAATATAGTATATATATATATATATATATATATATATATATATATATATATATATATTATATATATATATATATATATATATATATATATATATATATATATATATATATATATATATATATATATATATATTTATATATATATTATATATCCTTGTATATCTATATATATATATATATATATATATATATATATATATATATATATATATATAGTATTAATTAACAGATATAATTTAGACATATAATTTTGTTCTCCGAAAGCATTGAAAATAATAATAAATAAACTTTGAATTTTTAATTAATTTATCCGAAATATTTATGTTGGCTAAGTAATAATAATAATAATGAAAAAAGGCGATTCTCGATAAAGAACA
>JABUQX010009247.1:7500-10203 GCA_015478945.1 Trachelipus rathkii | reverse complement strand
ACATCAATATTGGATCATTACACAAATATTTAATAACTCTGCACCGCATCGGAGCCAACACCGGTGCAGCTGTCACCTTCTACCTTCTGAGTCAGACTCCTTCCTCCATTCTTTTCCTTCCTTATTCTTCCCTCTTCATCCTTCTTTCTTCCTTCTTCGGTCTCTGTTTTGCACTCTCTGTGTTAGTCAGGGACTTCAATGGGGTCCTAAACAACCCATGTGAGACCTTGTTACAACCCCTCATATTCGAGAGATCTACGTGGGTTCGATAAACCCATATAAGGACACCTATATTGTTGTTATACGACTGTTAATTAACTCGGAGCACCGCAGTCGGCTCCAGCACCGGTGCCGGGAGCCAACCTCCGAATCGAGCTACCACTTTTCTGGAAATTCAACTTTGAATCTCTTCACCAGTCTCAACCAATTCCGAACACTTCGATTTTTGAGGGTGGGGGTCCCTTCAGACCCTCGGGGACCTAACTTCGTCTACGACGCAGGTTACGTGCCACCATCTCATCTCTCCAAATTTAAATCTATGATATGATACTCCAACTCCATGTAGAGATATATCGGTTTCATAGGTCAGTTTCTGGAGCCGAGTTTAAAATCGATTCCATTCAAGAATCGATAGGCCCTTTTCCGGTTATTTTACTCTAGCAATATATATATATATATATATATATATATATATAATATATATATATATATATATATATATAGTATTAGGTATATATTATATATTTATTATATGAGCATGTTATATATATATATATGAAAGAAAGCAAAGAGATATTGAGAAAGATATATAGTTGTTATACATTCAGGTTTGTCCTATATATATATATATATATATATATATATATATATATATATAGAGCGGGAATCGGGGGCTGATTGGGACGGAGCGTAGGTGGTGTGGTGTGCGGTGTGTGGGTGTGGTGCGGTGTGTGGTGCAGCTGGTGGTGGTGGTGTGGTGTGGTAGGTGTGTGTGCGGGTGCGGCAGTGCGGGTGCGGACTTTATACGAGTATAATATATATAATTTAATTTAATTTTTTTTTAATTTAATTTATTTTATTTATTTAATTTATTTATTTAATTTATTTAATTTATTTATTTAATTTATTTAATTTATTTAATTTATTTTTATTTAAATAAAAATAAAAATAAAAAATAAATTAAATACACCGAAATAAGAAAAAGAGCCGATCTGCTATCAGTAAAAAAAGAATATGTTTTTGAATGTGTTCTTATCAAAACACTGATACCAGAAATAGCACGGCGGCATCCTTTGGTTACCTCTCATCTGTTAGCAATACTACTACCGATAGTGATAACATTAAAAAATTATTGAAAAACGAGAGCCTTCGAGACAGGCTACCGTTCGCTTTACTGTCGGACATGTTAGGATTGTTAGGGGGTCCCCCCTGTTGTTCCCTGTATAAAAATAGTTAGACAGTTGTTTTTAAAAAAGCTCCCTACCGAGCTCCAGTTCCAGCTTGCAACTGTAGACCCAAATAGTACTTTGCATGAACTTGCTGCATATGCAGACCGTATTGTTAAGGCAAAGCCTATGACAACTCAGAACATACAACCTGTTGCCCCTTATGTATCAACCTTGCTGCTAGGTCTAGGGTCTCAATTACCTACTAATTCGCAGGCACAAAGTTTAACGAATGTAATCCAACCTTCTTCTGCCCATACCAGTGTGCTTGAAGCACGTATAACTACATTGAAAAACACTATTTTTGATTTAATGAATCGAATTCGTACTCTTGAAGCTCTCCCTGCTTATTACCAATCTTACCCTCCACCTCCTCCTCCCTCTTTTTCTCATTATCCTCGTTCTCCTCCTCAGCATCGTCGCTTCTATCGTCGGTCACCCACTCCCTCTCGCCAATCTGCTGCTGCTCAACCGCACCTCCTACGCACAACCAACAGGGAGTATGTCTTAACCATCAGCGATGGGGTGACCGAACCTGCAACTGCATTAAACCTTGTGCTTATAATTTAAACCCCAATGCCACACCATAAAAACGCACGGTGTGGCTAATCCCGCGTCCAATCTTCTTGTGTTTACGATCCTTCTACCGCTTTGTCCTATCTCATCGATACCGGATCTTCCTTCTCTGTTTTACCCCGCTCTTTCTTGCAGAAGAACCGTGCCGCAGAACCTTTGGGTTCATTGCAGGCCGCTAACGGTTCCATCATTCACACTTACGGTACCAAACAACTTCATCTCACCCTTTCTTTTCGCCGCGACTTTCTCTGGAACTTTGTTATCGCCGATGTTACTTTGCCCATTATTGGTGCTGATTTTCTTTCGCACTTCAATATTCTTGTAGACTTACACCATAACCGTTTGGTCGATTACGAGATTGAGTTCTGCTCTTATATGCATATATTAGATATATAGTTATTATATTATTATTATATAGTTATATATATACATATATATATATAAATATATATATATATAATATATATATATATATATTTTATATTACATATATATATATATTATTATTGTTATTACATATATTATTAAGGTTGCCATACATATATATACAGTTAATAGTAAAGATATAGTATATTATATATTATATAAAATATTTATATATATATACATGTTGTTACATATATATATATTATATATTATTATTTACATACATATACATAGATTCTCTCGCTATATATATATA
>JABUQX010009247.1:0-2500 GCA_015478945.1 Trachelipus rathkii | reverse complement strand
AGAGAATTTCACAGAACAGAGATGGCAGGTAAGAAGGAAGCACTGCAGCGAACTTGCCTGGAGTTAACAATATCAACACAAAACTCGTGCGTAGACACAGTACCCCTTGTGCTACGAGGGCGTCGTAAAGGTGGTGGTTCGCGAGTGATAAGTTCACTCGAGCACCTGCCACTGCTATACCTATAGAAAAGAGATAAAGCACCAACATCGCGCCGCAAAGATAGAGCGTCAAGTAAACTGGAAAGTACTGACTGAAAAGTTTATAAGCATTTTGGCCTTTGACTCGACCCTGTCCTAAAGCCGGGTGAAACAGAGACCTCAGATATGAGAGCAGCACTCCATACAAGGGTGGATGAGACCCTTGTATAGCTGGAGTAGCTGAGAAGAGGAAAAAAAGTCTCGCAGTCTAAACAGAATTCTCAGTTTCTTTGAGGCCGGCCTAGCCAATCGTTTGTGATGTGAGGTTTCCAAGATTTTTCTGTGTTTATGTTAAGGCCATGAATGTTTATATTGTCAACAGGAGAGACGAGAGAACCGTTGAAAGAGATAGGAAAGTTAGAAGGTGTTTTAGAGAGGGAGATTTGTGGAAGCTGGGTTTTTAAAGAATTTAATTTCGCAAGGTTGCAACGACCCCACCCGGAAATTCTTTCCAGATCAGCGAGAATAGAATCGGAAAGATTAAGACGGGAGGCAATTCTAGAAGTCAATGAGGAAACAAAATTGAAATAAGTTGAAGAATGAAGGGTCGAGTCATCGGCATATGAGTGGATAGAGTTAGATGATAGGTGAGGAAAGATCATTAATGAAAAGTAGGAATAAAGTAGAGAAAGACAGAACCCTGAGGAACAACACCACTATTGACAGAAAAAAAGAAGTCGCCCCATCAGCAACAAGCCGATATTGAGCGATTTGATAGAAAGCTAGACATAAAGTAAAGCAAACAGAAGGAGAAACCTCAAAGGAGTGGAGCTTGAGGAGAGCAGTGCGCGTGCCATACCCGGCAAAATTGCTTTGGATATGTTCAAGCGCCACCACCGCAAATCTCCCCCGTCAGTTCCAAAGAGTGGAAAACCATAAATCTGTTAGATAGGAAAGTATATCGCCAGTAGACCTCGAGCCCCGAAAGCCGTACTGGCGATGGCGATCGGAATGAATTTCCAGATGATCTAAGAAGTGAGGGTTGAAGAAGCAGTTTCAAAGATCTAGATATAATACAGGGGAAGAGCTATAGAGCGATAGTAGAAGATCAGAGCGGCTTACATTCGTAATAGGTTGGACATGTGCGTTGCTTCCATCACTAAGGGAAAGTGTTTAGTATTGAAGACAGAGAATATAAGTTGAACAGGGGCGGGTCAGCACGGAAGCATACTCCCTCAAAACTCGGGGAGGAACAACATCCGGCCCATTCACCTTCCTAACGTTCATAGATTTCCGGAGCCCATGCAGCCGATCAAAGGTAAAGTCACAGACAAAGGCATAAAACACCTGAGAGAGAAAGGTAGGAGAAGAGGAATGCAGAATCGTCCAGGGTTGAGTTAGAGGAAAATAGGAGGCCGAAGAGATTGGCTTTTTTAGTTGGAGAATTAGCAACAGAGCTATCAGATCGAATAAGAGAAGGAAAGGCAGATTTACAGAAATTGTTACAGATGTTTTTGGCAAGAGGCCAGAAAGATTTTTCAGTAGGAGAACCAAGGAGGTTAGCGCACTTTCGTTTGATGAAAGCCAGCATTGTTCGTCGAAGGGTATCCCTGAAACGATCTCTACCTAAATGAAAATTAGCGAGAGTGATAGGAGAACAAGAATTTTTCCACTCCCGATACGCATTGTCTCTAGCCTGAATGGCCAGAGAACAAGCACGATCGAACCATAGAAGTGTAGAAGCGACGCAAGGCTCCCCAATCGGCCTGATCAAAGTGCCAGGAAAAACTCATAGGGCTGGATGGAGCTGTTGGAGAGCAAGTATTAAAATTAAGAGATATAAGGTTGTGGTCAGATTTAGCAATAGGAGCGAGGGTGGTGTATTATAGAAGAAAAGGACTAGTGGCGTTGAAAGATAAAGGGTCAAGTTGTTCAAGAATTAGTTGGAACTATTCGGAATGTGTGCAGGTTCTTTAATTAGTTCCTCCAGATCGTTGAGAATGCTGAGTGATTGGCCTCCTCCCCACCTAAATCAATATGATAGGAACCCAACCATTCAGTGTTGTGTACATTGAAATCCCCTAAATAGAGGACCTCAGTATTACCAATTATTTTATTTTTTCGTGAACTTAGTTGTTCCCTAAAATCTGTCAAAATGCCAAGTTACAAAGCCATTCTGGACTTCGCAATTAATGATAATCTTCACTTCTTTCATCAAGAAAACTAATGACTTCATTTAACAAGCCTCGAAACCGTTGCAAAAATTTACTTCGGCTAAGCCACCTAACGTCCGTGTGCAGAAGCAAATCTTGTTCATTCTATTCCAAGTGTTATTTAAAGAGGCGCCTTTGCAGGGATTTAC
>JABUQX010009246.1:10000-23047 GCA_015478945.1 Trachelipus rathkii | reverse complement strand
CGTTAATAACGAGAGGAATTAGGACAGTTAAGAAATGAAGAGCGGAAAAACTCCTGGAGATGATAAATATTAGTTGCTCTGATAGTGGAGGCGTAAAGCCTTGATGCTGAGTATTCTGAAAGCTGTTGTGGAGAGTAGACTGAGCTGGAAGGTGCTGAAGGCATAATAGTCATTTATAAAGCGTAGGGGGACGCAGGAAATTGTAAAATTCATAGAGCATCTACAAATGGATACCATGGCGAAGTATATGAAAGACTTAAAAAAATTAAATAAAAAATAGAAGACCAAGTGTGTGTAAGGCAGTATGCGTACAGAGTCTGTGAAGTACTACTTTTAAGTTTTGCATTTAAAATGAAAAAAAAAAATGGGAAATACATAGAAGACAATATACGCCTCATAGACTTAAAGAAGATTTGACTTCTTACAGAAAGAGTGTGGAAGATTCCTGAGCACGTATTATGAGTGAGCAGACTGATAAAGCATTAGAAGCACATACGTGATAGCAATAAGTAGCTAAGAACAGATTCATAAAAAAACGAGGGAATGCTTCGAGTTAAAAACCTGAAGATAGGGCAGGTAGTTGCTGTCCGACGATAATGTTTAGTCGTATTTGGAACAGTCATAAAGGTTGTAAAGAAGCTAGAAGAGATTGACGAAGATCATGCAATATGGAGATGATTGGCAAGTGTGGATAGATGTGATAGATTGAAGCAAATGTCTGTATTTGCAGAAAAAATGTCTGGAAAACAGGATAATAGAATTAAGAGAAACCAAACCAATCGTAGTAAGCAAGGAGATAGAGAAGTTGATCGTAGAGTTAGACTATTAAGAGTAATTAAACATGTATAGATATAAATATCTAGCGAAGCTTGGAGACGAAGGGAGAGCTGTGCAAGAATACAGTCTAGATTGAGCAGTGTTGCAGGACTGTAGGACAGTATACCCAATCTATAGAAAGATAAAATATATGACAAAATGATGAAGAGAGCAAATATAAGAAGGACGTGTTGACCCGAATGTTCGTATGGCGGAGACAGTGGAGCATGACAAGAAGCATAGAGTAGAATTCAGAATCGGAGATGAATGTGTTCGAGGACAGTGAATTGGAAAACATAACGAGAGAGTGAAAAAACTGACCAGTCACCGACCCGCTGGGAACAGTGTGAAACCCATGATGAATAAATTGGACGCAGCCAGACTGTGGTGGACACTGGAGAAGATGCGGAGAGAGAGAGAGAGAGAGAGAGAGGTTGCCACAGGAGGTGGAAGGTGGAACGAGGAGTTGAACCGAGTGGGAAATCGCGGAAAGAGGTGAGAAACAATAGAGGATTCAATTGAAGGAAAACACCAGATGACCTGCAATGGAATGAGTGATGGCAATGGGATTCGGATGGACTAGAGCAAGATGAAACGAGTTCTTGGCCACTGACAGCTCGTAACCTGACTGTCTAGAGAATGTAAGGTAAGATATATAGAATAATCATTACTCATTGTATTGTCCACACTAAATATATATTAATAATATATATATATTATTATATATATATATATATATTATAATTAATATTATACATAATACTATATTATAATATAATATATATATTATACTAAATATATAGTATATATATAATATTTATATATATATATAATCTATATATATTATATTATATAATTATTAATATATATATATTTATATATACTATATATATATCATATATTATATATACGTACTAATATATATATATCTATATAATATATATATATATTAATTTACTTATATATATATAGTATTAATATATATAATATATATTATATAATATAACTAATAACATATTTAAAAATATAATTATATATATATTTATTTTCTAATTCAAATTTCAAAGGTTCTTCTCTCAAACAATCCTCATCTACTTTTAAGATCCGCATCGCATCGCATCCGCAAACAGTCAAATTTTTACATCGTCCAATCTACATATATATATATAGTATATATATCATATATATAAAATAAATATATTATACTTATACTATAAATATATATATATATATATAAATATATATATATAATATATAACATATATATATATTATATTATGCAAACTACCTCCTCAGAGATCAAACAATCCATATACTAAACTACAACAGTACCGGGAAAAGGAATACATGCTGGAATGCTGGTACAAATTTTAGTGCGAAAAATGTTATATATATATAAATATATATATATCTCAAAAAACAAATAGCTACAAAGAAAAGAATACATTTTTTAATCACTGTGAAGTTTTACTTCAGAAAAATCTAAAAAATTTTTCTTTATTAATAATGATATAATTGAATACGAAGCTATTTAGAGACTTTTATACGTTACCCGTTAAAATAAAATATTTTCTATAATTTTTTTATTTAACAAAGAAACCCCAAGGTATACCGCACCCGATGGCAGGATTCGGGATTCTCGGCCTTCCGAGAACACGGGTTAGACTAATCGCCCCTCCGGGGAGGTGTCCCCGGAACCCCTCTTTGGGATTTGTGTGTTCTGGGTCCTCGCCCTCCCTACGTATGGAAAAACGTATCCCCCCTGTTGTTCCCGTCGCCTCGACCCACCTACATAATATTACAAAATATATAAATATTAATATATATATTATAAATAATATATATAATAATTACTTATTATATATATATATATACTATCTACGTCCCAGCACGCCCCAAAAAAAATAGCCAATTCTTGTTTAAATTTTTTTTGTTTTTATTTAACATTCTTAACTAATTTTACAAGGATTCAAAAATGTTTTCCTTTTCCTGTAGCTATTGTAGTTTTCTAGATTTTCTTTTTTATTTTTTTTAATTTTTTATTTTATAAAGTTTCTCGGTTAAATTATCTGCCAGGATTCAAACAAGTATTCCCTTTCCCTGTAGCTATTGTAGTTTATTGAAATGATTTTGGCTTCTTCAGAGCTGGCCATTATATATAATATATATATATATAATAATATATATATATATATATAATTATTATTATATATATATATAATATATATATATATTGTTTTAAAATTTTTTATATGTTCAGTTGCAAAACAAATTTTGGCATCACTTTAGCTGAAACTACTTTATTCCTAGCAAGACCTACTTAAAATTCCAGTTTATTTATCTATCTCCTTATTCTGCTAGTACATACTAATATATATATAAAAATATATATATATAATATATATTTATATTATATATATATATATATCATATAATATCATATATATTTATATATGTATATATGTAGTACCATATATTATTATCATATATATATATATTATATATAAAATATATATTTATTATATGATATATATATATATATATATAGATAAATATATATATACTATATATATATAATATAATAAATATGTATATACTATATATAATATATATACTATATATATATAGTATATATATACTATATATATATATATATATTATATATAAATCCAATGCAGGTAAATAGAAGATAATATAAAACCTGTTAATTTAAGTAAGTCTTGCTGGAATTCACAATATACTAGACAAATGTTGCACTAGGAACATCCAAAAATTTTAAACAATACAACTATTATTTTAAAACTTCAAACCTATTTCTAATATGACGTTATTTGTTATATTTTATAATACAAATTTCAAAGAAACTAGTAAAGACTAAAAAAAATAAATTCCAAATTTCTGATATATTTCAAATTTGTTTCTCATTATTAGTTACATTTCAATTAAATAATATTTTAAAATTTTGATTTCAATAAATTCCAGAAAGAAAAAAAATACAAACAAATAATAGGAAATCATTAATTTCCATAAACACTTAATAACTTCTCTAAAAATAATTCAAAATTTATTAATTTTTTTTTATGTAGTTTCACAATGAACATTTCACAATTCATCCGACCATAGTATTAGTCGAATACATTATTTATTGGGTTTTCAGACCCTTAAAAATTAATAATAATATTTAGTGAGGCACATTATTCGAATTGAAGAATACGGCCGTTTTTCAGAGAAATCCGAGAATCGGCAAAATTGTACCATTCTATTGAACGATTCTAGCATAATTTAACATAATTTATTCAATTCTTTATCGTCCTCTACCTTAGACCGTCTTCTAAATTATAAAAGAAAAATGTCTTCCTTATTCAATTTAATAACATTTCGTGAGCGTGTAAAATGTGAAATGGACAACATTATGGAGCAAGACATTTGCAATGTTCGTTAGCAAATGTTATGTACATATTTTTGATAAATCTATCTTTAAAAATGTGAGCAGTGAAATTTTTGCCTTGTATGCTTCTAATAATTGGAGCTGTTGAATAAATGCTATCCCTCGAGTTTCACCTTTTCACTATCTCACACAGCATCTAATATACATGATTGTCTTCAAAATGTTATGGAGGAATTCAATATTCCTGCTAAGAAAATCATGTTATAGTAAGATAATGCACCCTAATATTGGCTTGCAGGAGTTTCAAGCAGGATTCCAGAAATTACCTTGTTTTTACACTCTTTGACACTCGTTCTCAATGATGCCACTTGAACAAAGAGACGTGAAAAAAACTATATCCATATGCAAACAAATCGCATAGGTCATTTTAAACACTCGCCTCAAGCTAATTGCCAAGTGAAGAATATCAAAACTAGATTTAATTACCTCAGCACATTTATTCAGATGTACAAACAATGTAATAGCAGATCATATCTTTCAAAAACTTATGAACAAAAGACGGCTCCATTTCATATTGCAGAGCATTTCAAAAACAATCATGCTAGAAACAACGGAAAGTTCTTGAAAATTGCAAAAAATACTTAAAATTTTTGTTGACTGTACAAATTTATTAAGCCACAAGAAATCTATGGCATCGGCAATAATCCAAATATGAAAGTGATTTGCATTTTTTTGAAATAGTTAGAAAAAAAGCACTGAGAGACTTGGGTCTACATTATCAGCATGGAAAAATTCAGTAAAAAATAGCTTATTAGCATTTACTTTACTGATAAGAATCTGGTGCTTACTATCTTGATCCACGCTTTAAAACTAATTCCTTGAGGATGAATATAAATAAAAAAGATGAAGATATTCTTAAGCAATGGATATGCGAAGATATTTGTATAAAGAAAGGAAAACAGTTTCCAATACTTTAAACCAATCTTCAGATTCTCTTCATTTATCAACAGAAAGGGCGAAAAAATGATATTTAATATAATAGTTGACTTCAGTTTGAAACTTTATTCGGAATTTTAAAGAGAAAAAGACTTATAAATCAGCAAAGAAACTCATTCCTAAGGAGTAAGACACATATATTGAAAAAAACTTGAAGATGTATATAAGTAGAAAATCAACCACTATAAAAATATTGAACTCTTAATAAATTCAGTACAGAAAGTCCCTACACATGTTGTCATCGATAAAGGTACCTTTCCATTTCGGGTGTCTTGCTAGAAAATATTTAAGCTCACCCCCCTCTTCCGTGGAAAGTGAAACTCTTTCAGAATTGGAGGATCAATTATTCTCCTAAAAAATCGAATGCATCAAGCAAAACTGAAAATGTTCATGTTTTTGCACTACAATTTAAGAGTAATGCTTTGACTACAAATAATAATGACATTTTGCTTCTAGATATTACTTTTAGTAAATTAAAAAGGAATTTTTTTTTAACAAGAAATGAACAAAAATTGTCATTTATTGTAGATTTTACAATATGCCATTCATTTTCAGTGCGGTAAAATAAATAAAGATTAATTAACTATTATTCTTTAGCAAAGATAAAAAAGAGAAAAGCTCTAAAATTAACTTATAAGGTCTTAAATATCTAAAATTTGTTGATTTAGCAAATAGGCATTATTATATATATATTATATATATAATATATATATATATATACTTATAATATATTATATATATAAACGATAAAAATAATAAAATCACATAGATGAAAGAAATGGAATCGGAATCGCAAATCGGCTAATCGGAATCGGAATCGGAATCGGTTTGTAAAAACTCTTCTCGAAATCAGGATCGGATGTGAATTCGGAATCGTCAAATCACTAATTATTATATTACTTATATACAATATATATATATATATATATATATATTATTATATATAATATATATAAAATATATATATAATATATTAATTATATATATATATAATATAAATTATTATATATATATATAATCGTTTTCAACAAATTGATTTTCGGTTTATCTTTAGACCATTTCCGTTCACTTTCTTTTGCGTCAATAAATAAACGGCAAAAAATTTCTAATTACAATTTTTATCTGTGTATTTGAAATAAAATGTACATTTTATTAATATATAACATTTAGTTATCTGCAATCTTTTTTTCAATGTACAAACGTTTCTGAAATTCTGTCGTAACTTTTCTTTTTTAAAATTGTTCAATATTTTAAATATAAACGCATATTTTTTTTATTTTATTGAAAAATTAACATCATAGACTTACTTTTTTTATAATAACACTCGAATCTCTATGTAGAAAATAACAATAATACTAATATAATATAAATATAATAAATATAATAAAAAATATAATAATTTTAATTTTTTTAATAGGAATAATAAAATTAATAAGATTCGCAAAAATACAATAATAATAATTCAACATTCTGGACGAATCCCCAAAGCAAAAATCCACATGATGTCATGATTACCGGGAGGAATTCTGACGGCCAAGGAATTGAACCCCACGGTCGACTCACCTGTTTTTAACATGGTTTGTTTAAGGACCTCAGACGTTTTTCCCATCTTCTTGAAACATTATGCCCCCGGGGAGTTGAATTCATCCCAGTCCGAGAAATAACAAAGAGCTCAACAATTCAAGGTACCCTTCGGTCACTGTTGGTTCATGGAAAAAGAATGGTCCAACCACCCTATCATGTAATATAGGAAATTCCACACATTAACTTTATTACAGTCTCTAATGTTTCTCTGATATGATTTACTTTTTCTAAACCCAAATGTGGTGGTGGATGTTTGTTTGTTGTTTTGTTTGTTGTGTTGTTTGGTGGTGTTGTTGTTGTTTGTTGTTGTTTGTTCTGTTTGTTGTTTTGCTTCTGTTTGTGGTTGGTTGCTTTTAAATGTAATGTTGCCTCCAAAGAAAACAAATCTTAGTCAGGACAATCATCATCTGCCTCGATATTGCGAACCACAACAATTAGAAATTCCTTACGCACGACCTTATCTTTATCTTTAATGTGTTGCAAGAGTTCCAACTTGAAGGGATAAAACTTCAAACGTTTAAGCAAGACTTCAGGCACTGTCGAGAGAAGTATTTGTAACTCGCAACGTAATTCTCGTCAACTTGCATGGATTGCGAAAATGGGCCTGCAGAATGGACTCAACCTTTTCTGCAGACGTCGGGGACGCCCGCCACCTTTCTTCGTATGCTTGTTCTTGATGGAGGGTTTGTAATTGGTTCTAAAACTGCAATGGACTCGAGTGCCTGATTTGGATTTAATAATTCATTCAACGGACTGTGCTTTTCCATATTAATTCATTTTGATTATTTACATTAATTGATAAAATTACATTTTCTAAAAAAATTCGTTTCAAAACAAATACAAACACACAAACAAAAATAAATAGTTTGCTCGTAAATGGACATCATTGCGTTTCAACACCTCTACAGTGATAATGTATTTAGGATTGAAGTTGTTCTGATAATTCATCTCTCTCTCTCTCTTCTATCTCTCTCATCTCTTCTCTCTCTCTTCTCTCTCTTAATATATATAATATAATATATATTAATTATATATACTAATATTATATATATATATATATATATATATATACTATTATAATATATATATATAAAATCATAAACTATATATATATATATATATATATATATTAATAATAGAATAGTAGTATATCATATATATATATATATAATATATAATAATATACATATATAAATAATATAATTATAATATATAATATATATAATAATAATATATATTATATATATAATATATATAATTTATATTATACTATATAAATATATATTATATATATTTACACTCATACTATATATATATTAAAAGTATAAATGATTAACTCTTTAAAATTATATTGAGGTAATTTATTTGTCAAAATCGTCTTGTATGTGTTGTGACTATTTATTTATATGGCTTCCTTAATACTGTCTGCCTTATGTTATAATTCTATAGTCTTAGCTACCGATTTGAATACTATTTTAAAGCAAAAAGTTTCAACCAATCGTAAATTTTTTTAATAATATTCTTTTTTAGTTAAATTCAATCGATATTTAGAAATTCAAAGTACTAATATATATATATATATATATTAATTAGATATATAATATATATATATAATATATATAAATATAATATAATATAATATATAGTATTTATATATAATATATATATATATATAATATATACTATAGTATTATACTATTTGATTATTTAAATAAGTTTACTTGGAACCTCTTATACAAGTTACTTGTGAAATATTCTTTATATCGACTGCCTCGAATTCGGTTACGTTTAATATTTGTAAATTAAAATAAACATAAAAATTTATAATTGATGCTAAATATAACATTTTACTGGTTGTACATATATAAACATTTCATTTCAAAATCGTTTCTTCTTATATATATATACTAATATATAGTATATAATTAGTATATATACTTAGTATATATAATCCATACAGCGGTAGTATATAATAGATTATATTATGATATTATACTATTACTCTATTCATAGTCTGTATTGTTTGTTTTAAATACTTATACAAATTAAGTAAGATAACCTGCTACATTTAGCAAAACAACAAAGCAAAACCAATTTGCAGGTAATAACATTTTTCTCAAATTATTTATATAATTTAAAAGACTGTATATCGTATTTAAAATATTTTTTTTATGGCAATATTTATTAAAACTATCAGAATATATAGATATTGGTTTTTACATCATTTTGTAAATATTTTGTCCTTATTTACAATGATTTTATTCTCCTAGCAAAAATATGTCAATAAACTTCTCGTCACTAATAGAATAGATTGAATATCAATTGATAAGAAACTAGATTTGATGTGCAAGTCACGAATGGTTCTTATAGAAAACATTAGCTTAGAAAGCCCATTTTATCAATTATGGACCAAAACCTTACATCTCCAAGAGATACATATATAAGGTTTGAGGCTTGACTAGACCGCAAAAGCCCATGTTAGTTCAAGTAGGCACTTCCCCAGAAACGCAATGATCTTTGCAGTACTTGTATTTAGGCTGACAAACGTAAAATGATAGTGCATTACGTAAGACACCAATAGAACTTCAATAGCAACTAGTGAGCTTAGTAAGAGCCAAGAAGAAATATATAAATAACTTCATGTAACTATACTATATTTAATATACTATATTTATAATAATATATATAATTTATATAATATATATAATATATATACTATATATATTATCATAGTAATATATAATATATACTTATATATATATATATAAATTATATATATATCTACTTATTATAAAATTATATTATAATAATATTATATATACTATAATATTATTAATATAATATATTATATACTATATACATTATATATATATATATATATAATGTAATTATCAATATATAATTATATAAAAATTTTAGTTTCTGATCAGTAGAAAATTTTCGCGAATAAATGACTCGAGTCGCTATAGGGTCGACTCGTGGTGACTACCTGAGTTGATTGACTCAGTGATTTTCGTAAATTTTATGAGTTATTGAATAATGTCTCTACAATGTGTACATGATATGTTAAGCGACGAAAACAATGTGTTACGTTTCCTAAATATACCCACATAATATTAAGAAAAATAAATGTGAAAATTAATATAACTAGTTATATAACCGAAAGAGTTCTACCATTAATTTAATGTGTCCAATGTATGTTTATGCATAACTCCTCCTCGATCTTGGCTATCGTCAAATCGATCTCTGATAACATGTGACCCTAGACAGAACACACACGAAATACTTGAAGGAACTTGTTTCACGTATTTTCTTTAATGGTAATTTATTTAGTTAGTTAGTTTAGTTAGTTAGGTTAGGCTAGGCAGGTTAGGTTAGTTATGTTAGTTAACGGTTAGATCTAGTATGACCCTGGCTCAGGCTATTTAGGTATTTAGTGTTAGTTAGGTTAGTTAGTTAGGTTAGGTTATGTTAGTTTAGGTTAGGTAATAGTTAATGTTGAAGTCTAGATTAAACTTACCGGTAAATTCCTAGCCACCCACTCACCACCTATACATCCGCTAACCAAACCTACTTATCAATCATCTATTCAATATGACTAAACCAGCCAAACACTCTCGTTATGTCACTCATTACATCTTTCTCACAACACACAACTCACTCATCATTTATTAATTCTTCTCACCACCATAAACCACCATCATGTACAGTTTGTTACTTTTAAACTTTTCCTCATTACACACCATACATTTACATACCAAATACGTAAAACCGCGGCACAATACCTCATGAAGAAATCTAACACACTCAACTTAGTAATCATTTCATTCACTAAGAATTAATGCATCCGACGACCAAAGATTCTTTTCACAATCCTAACATACACTTGCATTATCGTTATCCCTTCATTCAATCATATAACCTAATATTTAAACTCAGATACTTGTTTCAAATGCTCACCATCCAGCATTTATTGCCAGATTTTTCTTTCATTTTTTACAAATATTCTATGCGTATATTATTATATTGTTTTTTTTACTTTAATATTATTTTATTTTTCACAGTAATTTATATAGGACTAGAAATAAGAATAAAGAAAATATTTGATGAAGACTCTAATAAAAAAGGAAAATAATAAAAAACAATTGAAATCGTAATCACCATCAATATAATCAATAATAATAATAATAATAATAATAATATAATATAATAATATATATAATATAATAATAATATAATAATATATAATAATAATAATAATAAATAATATAAATATAATAATAATAATAATATAATAATAATAATAATATATAATAATATGAAAAGTCTATTATTACTAACTCCAATTTTGTAACTAAAGGAGGGCCTCCGGAAAATACACTTTTCCATTTATTTCTCCAATTTGCTTGTATTTCACCACCTTTAAAGACGATCCAAACACCCTGTCAAGATAATAGTCATACAAACTTCAATTAGTATTATTTATTATATTATATATTAACCTTTTTTATTACTTATATTATTTTATTAAAATCATTTGTATAGGAAAGTATCTTATTACATTATTATTATTATATATATTATATTATTATTATTATATATTATTATTAAATTTATTATTATTTCGTTAATAGCTAAGTATTTTACTCAATATTTCTATTGATTCAACAAATGATTATTTTCTTTCCTTTAATTTATGTTATTGTCATTAGCATATTTCATTACTCCTTCACATATTACCACTACTATATCATTACAATGTATCATATTATACTGTAAAAATGATGCTAACCATTAAGTAACTTGATACGACGTATGAAGTATAATTAGTTCAGTAAAATATCGTGTAGTTGGATGAGCTAATAGAGGAAGAGGTACAATATTAAGGGTATGCGGTTTGGGACTCAAAGACTCAATGGATGTCATTTGAATATGTTAAGCTCTTATATGGCAGTGATTATAAATTGGCATGTGTTTTGTTATTATTATCTATCATTATTATTAGTTATATTATTATTATTATTAGATTATTATCATATATATTATTGGATTATATTTATATTAGTTATATTATAATTATTATTATTAGATTATTATACTATTATATCTATTTTAGTTGGCTAAGATCGAATTTTGGTATCACTAGTAAGCATGATTCATTTTTTCTTGCGCTCTAAAATAGTTTAATTATGATCTTAGAGTATGACAAAAAAAAAGACTTAGTAAAGAGGATAATTAAATACTGAGGGATTATTGAAGATAAGGCAAAAATGTCATTAATATGTATAATTAGATGGCAGTGATTATAAATTGGCATGTGTTTTGTTATGCGTTATTAAGAGATTGGTGATGGACAAAATAAAGACTTAAATTTTCAGAGTAAATCATTGTGTTTCAAAGAGATTATTAATGTGAAGATTCTCTGAAGCCTAACCCTCACCCATCTCGTCTGTACCTTTAGGTGTTTTCATGGTAATATTAAAAACATTAAATACACTTTCGAGGAATTGGTCTTTTGATGCTACTGAGTCTAACGGAGGAATTAATTTCTCAGAGTGACAAGATTGAACTCTACTTTCGATCTGGCAAAATATGAATCCAACCTTTCCAATATGAGGCACTTTGAACCCAGTTATCAAGCAAAGTCACCCAAGAATCCATATCAAACTTCAAGAAACATAAATTTACGCTTTCTTATCATCATCCATCGTGAATAGCAAAGACTTCCTCTATTGTAGCAGAAACAAATTTGAATGCAAAACGGGATTTTAATATCCGATAAGAAACCGGTGCTGAAATGATGTCAATCGAGAGATCCAAACTAAGGTTTTACTGTTGAAGGAAATCTTCTACCGCCTCCAGAAATTTAGAAGAAATCAAGTATTTCTCTTCTAATTCTACCAACGCTTCCGCCAATCCTTCGTAAAACAAAAAGATTGTCATTTAGCCGCCCTGTCAAAAATTTCAAGAGTTTTTACCAGCATGATCAAAACACTGAACGCAGACATATAAGTGTGTATCACGATGCTAATGTGAGTTCGTTGCTTTGTACCAAAAACATCCACATAAACCGAAGACACCTCATCTGTTCCATGGTCAGACTGTCAAAATTTGTGAGTCAATGTCTCATACTCTCGTTCGCACGTGAAACCAGCAGCAAAGTAATTATGAATCTTCTCAAATCAGTACATCGTCTGGTCTATCTGAATCTATATGATAGAGTATAAATATAAGTTCGCCCTAAGTGAAGAAAAGGAATAAAA
>JABUQX010009245.1:0-30308 GCA_015478945.1 Trachelipus rathkii | reverse complement strand
AGAAAAATGATGAAAGAAATGAGAGACGTACATACTGACCAACAGAGGCAAAGATCAAAGAAAGAAGCAGAGAGAGGAATGTTGCAAAATAAGCTAACTTGACGATAGACAGCTCAACATACCGGCCAACAGGCTTACAAAGCACTCAAAGCAACCACCAGACTTCCTACGCCAAAGGGTTTAAAGAAATACCGAAAGGTTGAAAGCTCCAGCTCATTCTTTTGATGAGGGAAAAAAAAAATAAAGAGAATACTTGTTAATGTTCGAAAAAAAAAAAACAATCGAGGCAAATGACATCCCTAAGGAAAGCGGAGAAAGGTTTGTTTTAAGGTCATTCCTTACAAGTAAGGCGGTTAAGTGTTTCAAAATCCCTTTTGAAGAACTAAAAATTATATGAAAGTCAAAAAAAGAGCGCTGTTAGCTGAGGTACGGGGTCTCACTGGAAAGTGGTATTACGGCCCAAGTACAAGAATATGAGTCCCACGGAGAAACCCTAGGGTGTACTTACAAAAGATAATTGAACTCGAAGAAGTTGATTACCGCAGCGAACCGTAACAATACACCAATAACCATTAGTTTCTTCAGTTGACAAAGTATTTAAATACATGTCCCGAAAAGAACTCGCTACTTACCTGAGAGGAAAACAAAAGAAAAGAGAGAAATGTTAGAAATAGAAGCTTAAATGAGATATATGGAAGCTCATCATTTAAAGTTCGTAAAAAACAGTCACGCACGGAATCACAATCAGCGAAAATTAAAAGCCATATAACAATAAAATTTTTTTAGATCGAGAGGCAGTGTTTACTCGACGAATAATCATAAAAGTAGTAACCAACATACATCAAGGGCAACAAAACAATGAGGTTAAGACAAGTTAGCCAAGGCGACAGACAGAAATCCATCGTCCAAGTAGTAGCAGTGAGGCCAGGGCCCGGTATCCACGTGCTAGCTTGCTTCACAAGTGGCAGGGAGATGGCCATCTCGCTAGACGACTGTTAGAGCCCCCCTATTTCAACAATGGTAGAGCACAAAATGTAGTTCAGCACAGAAGGAAGAATAAAGAGCACAGGAGCATCCGAAGCTTATGAAAGCGTCAATAAAGTCCTGAATGGTCATGGTGGAGCCGAATCTCCGAATGAAGTAGGAAAGTTGGAAAATGACAAGGTGCACACCTACCTGTAACTTATGGAACGGTGAATGGATATCAAGTCAAAACTCTCCGAGATACTGGTTGTAATGTATTAGTTGTGCGAGAGAAAAATTCGTACCAAGAGTGTTATGGTTATGGAGACAACATTGAAATAAATGCGACGGACAGTGATAGAAGCCTCTCCGAACCCATAGATGTGGAACCCCTGACAGTGTGGGAGATCTAGACGACCGCAGCAAGTCGCCGGACGTTCGTCTATGATTTAGTCATGGGGAAAGGTGCAATACCCCTGAGTCAGCCTAACCTCGCATGAGTCGACTGTGTCGAGGTCCTCGTAATGTTAGAGACGACATAACCATAGAAGTTGCTATTCCCCATCGCCGAGAATGCTGAGGAAAATTCTCAGGAAGAATCTATTCAAGCAAATCATAGTTTTGGAATGGCGAGTTTGGAGGGAAACCGTCAGTACCACGATCTTTGGACGTCAATAAAAGAGATGTCGAACCAACCGCGGAGCCATCACTGAATGTGATGATAGGGTCCCAATGTTCATTTAAGGGTGAAGAGGTTACAGGAAAAGAAGTAATTAATGTCCTTACAAAACCACTGAAAAAAACGTTGAAGAAGGTACAGGAGTACCGGATGTCCAGGTGACATTGATTGAAGAGTACATATTGGTCTGACGAAACAGATCGTACTAACAAAGATGGTGAGTCACTGAGAGGTGATGTAGCCGCTACACCAAAAGTTCCAGAGAGAAAGAATTGTAGTAGCGATGTGGTGAAGAAATAGCTCATGGTGAAATATTACATAACTTATTAGTATCGGGAGACTTTTAAAAGGTAAGCAAGAAAGACGATTATTACTCTGCAGAGGATTATGAGAGGTCAGTAGAAAGAGTGAGAAAACAAATATTAGTAAAGAATGGGTGTTATTTAGAGAGTTATGGAAAACCAGCAGGAAAGATCTTTTGTTGTACCAAAAGAGTATAGAGTAGACTAGATGAAAGGTGGCAACATGATGAAGTCACACTTTTCATATTAAAAGCATCCTCTCAAAAATTACCCAAACATTTCTTTTGGCCAAACATATATCTGGAGTGTAACAAACATTGTTACTCTTGCACATATGTCAGATGACTCCCGAAAGCCTCAGTAAAGAAGAAAATACCTCTGTCCCCATGCCCATCATGAGGAAGCCGCTTTCCAAAGAAGTAATTATCGACCTGATCGGACCGATCTCACCACTGTCTCAGAAGGCATCAGTATGTCCTAAGCGCTTGTGGATGCTGCCACCGCTATCCTAAGCTGTACCTCTAAGAGCATAACTGCACGAAGGTTACAGAAAGCTTGGTATCTATTTTCATGAGTTTGGGGGTGCCGAAGGAGACAGTGACAATGGTTGTCAGTTTACATCTGATTTAATGAGGGATGTGACGAAGATGCTAAATATAAGCAGAAATTTTCCAGTATATACCACCCAATGATTCAAGGCCCACAGAATAATTCAACGGTTACCTGAAACGAATGCTCAGAAAGATGTCAGTGAGGAAAATGATCTAGGCGCATTATTATTTGCATATAAGGAGGCTCCACAGGATTCCACCGGATTCTCCCCATTCGAGCTCTTACGGAAGGACTTTGCGAGGTCCAATGCAGATTTTACACGAAATTTGGGCAGGAGATATCAATCCTGAAGAGGCAAGGTCAACATACAGGTATGTTTTGACTTGCAAAAAGAGGCTAAATAAACTCAAAGGGCTAGAGAAGAAAACCGTTAGCAAAGCCCAAATTTCAAAAAGAGAATTACGACAAAGGCGCGAAGACCAGAAACTGAAAGTAGGAGACTTAGCTCTCGTTCTCCCTACCGACTTCTAACAATAAGATGCTGATAAGATGGGGCGGCCATACACAGTGGTGGAATTGTATGGTAAAGATAACTATAAGATCCAAGTTGGTGAGTGATTAAAACGTATCACATCAATCTGCTAAAGAAATATATTGTTGAAGAGAGGAGAGGAAGAAGAATGAAGAAAGAGATGCCACATCAGGGAATTATAGTGCTTCTTGAGGTGATCTTAGACACCGGAAAACGAAGAACACACTTTTATGATATGGATCCACGATGGTACAGGAAAGAGAGGTTGGTCACACTAAGATCAGTATGGACATAACAGATCCTATGAGAGAGTTAATGGAGATACTAGAAAAGCATGAAGAAATTTACAGACGTGCCTGGCACCCGAAGAATTACTATCATGCAATTGATCTCATAGAATGATACCCCCATCAGACTGAAGCCATATAAGCTTTCACGACGCGGACGGAACTGAAGGAGACAGATAAAATGATACGAATGGGTATCATTGTTCCCTCCACGTCGCCATACTCAGCACCAGTGGTCGTTGTCCAGAAAAAAGACGGGAGTAAAAGGGTATGCTCCGATTATAGGGCCTTAAATAGGATTACGGCGTCTTCGATCCTAGCCATGACCACGGACCCAGACTTTATTCACAAGTTGCCAAAATAATTTTATACAAAAACTTGACCTAGCCAAGGGCTACTGGCAGAATTCAAATAAAGCCAGAAGACTGTCACAAGACCAGTTTCTCGACCGAGGACGGTCACTTTCACTACCTCAAGCTGATATTCGGTATGGTAAATGCCGGTGCAACGCTTGTGAAGGCAATGCGCAGGATCCTGGATGGAATTAACGATGTCGATTTTTATATCGATGATATCATCGTCCATTCCCAGACCTGGCCCGAGCATACGATTACGATTGAGACGGTTCTACAAAGACTCCAGGAGGAGGGATTCACCATCAGAACCGACGAATGTGCGAGTTCGCCTTCGTTCGAGTGTTGAGCTTCTTAGTCATTATATGGCAATGGCACGAAAGGGATTACATGAAAGATAATAATCAAGATAAGAAGGACAGAGCCACCTAAAGAATAAAAAGCAAGATAATCTTTCTTAGGGTCACTGGACTACCAGATTTGTAAAAACTATGCAAAAATTGCAGCGCCATTGACTGACTAAGCGAAGATAAGGGTGAGCCAACGAAGATAAGGTGGAAATCCATACATCAGCAGGCGTTCGAAAAGTTAGAAGCTTTAAGCTCGAAGCCAATCCTAAAGATGCCAGAGTTGCAGAAGACATTCCACGCTACAGGTGGAGCGCCTACTCACTGGATTGTCTCTACAGGAAGACGAGGAATTCTCCATCCTAATCACATACGGAGTAAGAATTGTCTGCCAACCAACAAAGGTATATATTCCACTTTTGGAGAAGGAAGCCATTAGCGATTGTCATGGCAGCAGAAAGTTCAGCCATACCTCTATGAAAGGAATTTGTCCTTTTCAGTCAGAATCATAGACCGCTGACGGCTATGAACAAGAAGAGTTATGAAAATAATAGGATAATGGTGGTCTTTATACCTGCAAAAATTCAGGTTTATCCTAAACCATATTAGTGGGAAAGATAACGTCATAGCTGACTACTAAGTAAGATCGTTATGCCGAGATACATTGGGTTCGTCTTCAGAAGCCTCTACAGAAGAGAAGGAGCGTTGTGAAAATGAAACCAATGTTATACGTCATGTAAAAAAAGCAGAAATGACTTTATTTGTTTCATGTTGGGTGGGCCAAAGATGTAATGCAGTGGTACATGAAGTATATAAATTTTTTCATTTATTTGTTTAAAATTAGAGGTATTATTGCTATTGCAATATTATTTTTATTTTTTTGTCTATTAACCTAATGTATGCTGCAAGGCCCGGTCAAACAGCTGAAAATTTGATGTATATTTATAAAATGTAAAGGAGAAGAAGAAGAGAAAAGAGAGGAGAGAGAAGGAAGAAGAAGAAAGAAAGAGAAAAAAAAAAAAGAAAGAATAGAAGAGAGAGGAGAAGAAGAAGAAGAAAGAATAAGAGAAAAGAAAACAATGAAAACTCATCTTTTAAGACTTACTTTAAAATCTGAATTGTCATTGGTCGTTGCAGAATAAAAGCATTTATTTAGTATTATTATATTATAATTATTATTATTATATTAATAGTTTTTAAAGAAATTGCTAAAGGATACTGCGTATTACTTAGTATATATAAATGTTTATAAATATATAAAATTAATTATTTATGAATTAAATCCTTGTTGAAAGTGTGGAAGCTCATAATCTTCGATTTTCGTTACGTTCTTACAAATTTGGAATGAAAGATTTCATTACCTCTTGAGTAGTATGATATTACAAGGAATAACCAATCACGCCTTCCCTTCAGTTGTCTGTATATATTTGTTTTACTAAATTAATAATACTAATACATTCATTTTAATTGCTGTTTTTAAGGATTGTGAATCGTTAAGAGGCTAATCTATATTACTTAAGTTCAATATAAATAGTAAAAATAAGAATAATTTTGATCTTTCCGCTTTTTATTGTTGTTAACTAAAGTTGTCGATATAGTGTACCTACAAATGCCTCGTATGTCTCGATCAAATTTTATTATATGCTAAGATTATGTATTTTCGTAACCAAGAAGTGTTTTATTTTGTGTTTAACAAAAGTAAAAGTAATATTTGTTTTAAATTTTAATGTGGTGAATAATTTGATTTGTAAAAATATTCCGTTTGTTTATTGTAAAAGATTAAGTAATAAGTTTTGTCTTAAAGCAATTGTGAGTAGATTTGTATTTATAAGCATTGGTTTATATCAAAGTGTCATCTTGCAGGTTGTGCATTTGTAAGAGAGTATTGCGTTGATATCATTGCTAGATGTTACTTTAGGTATTTAGTTATTGTTAATTTATTTCTGAAGTTTCGCAATTAATAATATTGTGTAATAATATAAACAATTGTAAAGTTTGATATTATTATTAAAACATAGGTAAATGTTTGTATTCACCAATTTTTTTCAACAAAAGGATGTTATTAATCACTAATACAACTCTTGTTCATTAGAGAAACAGTAAGTAAATAGTCAGCTATCCTTTATTACTTGTCACACTGACGAATCGATGTGTTTTGTAAATTTCTCAGACATTTTTCAAGTTAAAGATTAATTTTTCACAATCTTTCAAATTCATATTTGTAAATATTTTATTATTTTATACACATTTTGAACATAAATATTTATATATTTATATAACCTATTTATGGGCGAGGATCTGTAGAATTTAATGTTAGAGCATTTTGTTATAGTTTACAGTGTTTGCATAATACATTGATGCACATATAAAATGTACATATGCATGTACATATATATGGTCGTTGGTGATCTATATTGCCAAGAGTATATTTAAAGCAAAATAGTAGAAGTATTTTACTGAAAGTTCTATCCATTCGGTGCGCATGTACTTAGATATCTGTGGACATCTAATTAACATGTACATGGATGCATAAAACCTTGTTTTGTTAAAAGCGAGATTATCATTTTTTCTTATTGAAGTATTTTTAAAATCATTCCAGAAGTTCTGATCTATTGAGACGTAGTCTTTACTTATTAATTCCAATATTCAGAAATACGCTATATTTTATTTCTATAAAGACATTGATTTCATATCCAAAACATGATCAAAAACAGGTAAATCTATGATAACGGCAGATTATTTACGTATTTCATTTTTTTTTATTAAAGTATTTTTAAAAAATTTATTCCGAGTAGTTTTCGTGGTGTTCCAAAGTAGTACCTTTCTATTTATCAATATTCAGATAGCTATTATTTAGCGTCTTAAAGACATGATCATGATCAAAACAGTTGACATTAAAACAGGTAAATTCATTATAACGAGTATATTTGACTGGCGGTTTTTTCATTTTCATATAAAACAACGAACCCGTTCAAACCGTTGTTTCAACTTGAAGGACCTTCAGGTTGAGAGACGTTTCGGAGAACTGGAAAGTGTTTAGTTGTTTAGTTGTCACGGGGGCCTGGCCAAGGAATTGTTTATCTGCTAGAAGAGTAAGTTTATGACATATAATTAATATCTTTTCAACCAATCCATTACACATTCCTTTACTTTAATTAATAAAAGAAAGAAGTAATCACCTCTCATATTGCCAATCTTATTTATTATGATTATATGTTGTATCAGATATTCTTACTCTTCGAATCAATGCTTTCCTTTTGTTTCCAATATTGCTCTCAAAAAGACTCCATTAACCGTCAACATTTTATACTAGATTTGTCTTACTTGTTTTCTCTCTGTCGGTTCAAGTTGTCATAGTCATCTACTTCTTGTCTGTCATTCTTTTTCGGACGAAAGACGATGGGTGTAAAGGTACACGAGCAGTCCCTGTGACAACCCGCATTGGAAGAAAATCTAAGTTCTACATTATCCGGTGGCCACGAAGGGAAATTAAACAGCTTCGCCTGTTCTCGAATTAATTTCTTTTATCTTACGGATCTTACATCAAGATTTTAAATATGGAAGGCCATTTGGTCTTGGATTGACGTGTTAGGTGGTCAGTCAAACTCTTCGGGGACCCGCACTTGTCAGAGACACTCTCCCTCCATGTTTCTGATTAATTAAGTTCCTGCTTGAATAAAAACGCGCGACGCGCATATAACGGAATCGATATGTGGAAACACGAGTCCTTTAGGACTGCATTTTTATGTAGTCTTCCGCCTTATATCGAACGAAGCATCCGCGAATACATTAAGATGATGGAAAATGAAAACACCCGAGTCTCTTGGGAAAAGATCATGAATTATGCTGACTCGCTAGAAAGTGAGAACGATCACTTCCAAATTCCAATCTCTCATGATATATAAATATATCAAACCATTCAGAAGAGAAGAGATACTCAAAGAAATCTAGTCATAGTAAAAACCCGCCCCCCCCCCCCCAAAAAAACCCCCAAAAGGGGAAGAGAATTTTTTTTTGAAGGGAGAAAAAATAATGGGGGAAGATGAGCTGAAGAATCAACCGATGTCCCGTTTCCGCTCTGAGCATCATCCCTCCGTACAAGAAAACAGGTTCAGAATAAGGGAAACCTATCACCGCCATCAAAAACCGACCCGTGTCGTTCGATCATTCTCATTCATCACACGTCGTCCAAATCGCGATTCCCAAATGGAATCATCCGGTGGTACTCGTCCCCGTGATGATATATGAGTTTTCTAAGTAAGGATTATTCAAAATATTGATCAGCGTAACTTATGAATATTAAAAATAAAATATTTTTTATTAATAAATCATACTGTAGAGGATTACATTGTGTGGCTATAACCAAGTATTTTGTTTCTTTCTTTTACAGCAACTATACTTGTGTATTCTAATGAACTCTGAAATTGCAACATTCCAATTTTTTCTCTATAAAGTAAAGCAGTATTCGGTAAGAATATTTTGTAAAAATCAAACAAACTCTTATGATCTTCTAAAAGTTTATAAACCTATTATCTTTTGAAAGTTCATCTATTTGTAAGTATTCTTTCTTTGTTTTAGGGTTAACCTTTACCTTTGTTTAAGAACCTCAAGACCATCAGCTGTTGAGAACATTCATTTACATTTATTACAAGCCAGAGTCTTGAGGTATTGACCTGAATGTTATTTTTTATACTTTTTTTTTTTTTTTTTTTTTTTTTTTTTTTATTTTTTTGTTTGTTTCTTTTTTTTTTTTTTTTTTGACATCTATTTCATATTTATAAATATAGTGTATTATTGTCAACATTGTACATTTACATTTACATTAATTCAACTTAAAACAAGGCTTTTACATTAGTTTATATCATTTTTTTTTAGGTTCATGCTTGGGGGACTAAAACCCCTGATCACATCATTCATGCTTAGGGGACCAATACCCCTATTTTCAACATCAACTTTCATGGTTAAGGGAATAAAACCCCTCTTCACATTCATTTTGGGGACCAAAAACCCCTGGTAAACTACATTCATGCTTGGGGGCGAAAGACCCTGGTCTCATTGTTTTTTTTAAAGACCCCAAAGAACCTGTAATATTATACAAACACATTGCTCAAACATTTATTTACGCTTAATGCTAGTCGTACTCACCTGCATTTTTGCCTCATACTTGAATGACTGCTTTTCTTACTTTTTTTTACTTTGTGACATACTGGAGGGAAACTGTAATAACAAAACAAACTGTTTATCTTTTTGCAAAGGATAGTGATGTTCTATAGTGCCTTGAGTGTGTAATAATAAGATTTATGATAACTAAAATACTATATTGTCTACCTCAAAGTGAAAAATTACTTACCTATTGACAAGTGTTTAATTACTATTCTATTAATTTGTGTGAACCGAATCCTTGCTTTTCCTAGAAAGTAGACAACAGTAGTGATCCTGAAAAACAGAGTAAAAAAGGATTAAAACATTGTTAAAAATTATTGACCAAGTTTAATAAAGAAATTTACTTAAAAACTTTGATAAAAGAAAAACATTATAAAAAGATTTGTGTAAATTTATATTTTAGATTTAAGGCCATTCTTTTATTCTGCAAATGCCGGCATTTATATTTATATTTGAGTAATCCCAAATGCTGGAGCAGATTGATGATATATAAGTACATGAAATGTATTAAAACGTATTTCCTTAATTAATTCCTAGTTGCTGCTGGAGCAGATGGATGATATGTAAAATATATTAAAACTTGTTCCATTATCCAATCCCCAATTGAAAGGAAGGAGGGATAATATATATATGCATATTTATATACTTAGGTTAGCTAATGTTTGTTTCTCAATGTTTGTTTAATTTATTTAAATATTCAATCGAAAAGGAAAAGGGAAATATATAAAAAAAATCTTATTATTCTTAAATTACTCCTAAATTAGTATTATACTTAAATTTATGTTTATACTTTAATATTGGGAAAGGAAATGTACAAATTTAAATAAATTAGACTTATTGACGTTTTATTAATCTACTTACTTTACTCTATTAAACATTAAAACATTATAAAATCACTTACCATTGTATTCATTTAAGCATGATTTTTTTCTCATGAGCACATCCTAGCTTGACTTCACTTGCACCACTTGCTTAAAAATCCACCCTTTCCACTTATCTATACATTTTAAATTCTATACACTTTAAATTAATATTTCACAACCCTATTTACAAAAAGGTGTCCTGAAAAAGATATATAAATGGTTTAATATAGATTGAACTTTGCATATTTTATCTTAAATTTAAATATTTAACAGATAATCAACCACTTTTATTGCATTATTTATAATTTGCTTACCAAACTTTCTATTATTATGTGTTTTGACTATAGCTCAGATGACTGACAGGACAAAATAAGATGAGAACAGATATGACGCGAGAATAGAAATTACATAATACTCATAACTGCTTCTAAAGATATTGCAGACTTACAGTCATATGGCTTTACACTCGTAGCATCCTAACACCGACTACTCGTACATACTTCTCGAGATACAATATAAGATCACTAATCGATATATAGGTATAACATAAAGTACGCAAAAAGTGTGCATTTAAACACAGCGATGTATTTGAGATTTATATCCGTATCCATATAAACAGAATAAACCTAGCAAACATAGCGGTATTATACTTTTTCTTATACACTAAAATCACTTAAGCAAATTTTAACGGTTTCTCTTTTGTCTCTCGTACATTAGCGTAAGTATCGTCAAAAACTATACTTTGATATGACTAACAATTTGCTAGCTGAAGTGTTCCCACGAGAGTTAGATAGGCCACTATTCGTTCGACCGTTAAGAATCCATAGTGTGTCGCACTCACAATGTTGGGATGAGACTATTATCTTATATTATAATCCACATTTATATTGACCAATGCGCACGATGCTGCGGTTACGTTGCTTGTCTCATAAGCTGTAGTACTATGAGTAAACATTGCTTACATATTTGTAGAGAACGAAGTTGCTTGAAATTTATTACAAATATGTTATTTGTATAAAAAATTTCTTCTACTATAAAAGGAGTAATTTGTAAGGTAGTTTATAGAATCTCTGATAAAAATTTATTAATTTCTCAGTATATGATGTGAATAATTCTCTGTCATCAGCAAATCTTAAATCTCTCAATAATATACAAACTTAAAAATGTAAGAATAAGAATAAGAATACTGTGATAAAAGTTTAACTAATATTGTATTTTGTCATTACAACAAAAACACTCATGCTTATTTGTAAAATTCTTTCATTGAAGTTAAATACATTATATCATTCGTGTACATTTAGAATTCGAATAAAGGTAATCTGATATTTTCGTAGTGGAATCCAAAATGAGTTTCTGTATAAACATTTTTTTAGGAATAATATAACTTAGACAATTTCACTAAACCTAAAAAATTATTTTTCACGAATTCTGTTATTTTCTAGTGTTTGAACTATAATGATCCTTGCTTGCATTAAGGAGGATAAGGACTCACTTATATCTCCAATTCTCATATAAAATTTCTAATATTCAATATATAATATTCGGTTATTGTAGTGGCTTGTCTTGTTCTGACGTCAATCTTGCTGCTAGTTGTGAGTTTGATTTATTTGTGATATAGCAAAATTTTTAGTATTATAATCTGTAATAGAATTTTACTTATTTCTTCTATTTACCTTAATGAGTGTGTTTTTAGTAGGCGTGTGGATGTTGATGAGACTAGAAGTGTGAGAGTTGCTCGCTTCTTATTCCGGGTTCGAGTACCTCCTCAAAAATACGTATAGTGAGATATAATTTAGTAATTGCATAATTAATTGTGACATTTGAATTGCTGGTTGTTAGTTCATTATTATATATGAAAGCAAGGAAGAACTCCCCAAAATGTGGTTTTATGAAAGGAATTATGGTCCTTGTTTCAATTAGACAATCAGTATTGAAATAACATAGGAGTCGGGCATTTAAAATTTGGATAATAAACTAAATATTTGTCAATGAAATAAGTTCAAAAAAATCCAAACAATTTTACATAGTAAGACAACAAGTCTGATCTGCTTGATATTGCAATTGATATGACATCTTATCTTCGTTTAGGTAGATGACTTAAGACTGTGTAGTCACCAGCCTTTTCCAGCGCGTTTTCCACATTTGCCTCTGACTCTTCGTTGTAGCAAAAATTTGTGAGTATATAAAACTTTATACAAGACGCTACTCGCTAATAGTGTTGGTCCTTCTCCTTCAATTATTATTATTTCTTGCCTGATGGAGGTTTGCTCATTTAGACTGAGGATGACTAATTTTTATGTGTGTGAGGTGATAATAAGTGTTTACTATGAACTGATTCTCAAATTCATCATATATCTTAGTTAGAACTTGTAACTATCGAATTACTTAAAATGACAACCGTATACTGACTGAAGAGTAAAGTTATCACAGGGAAGGGTTTATATCATCATTTCATTCTTATGAACTTATGCTTTAAAATTTTTCTCGCGCAAATCTAGCATAAGTACGAACAAAAATTAAAAATTAAATTAAAGCTTTGAATAAACGCTTACATCCATAGAAAAATAGTAATACTAAGTGTTCTCAAGCAAATATAATTATACTGAAGATTCTGTATAATATATTCAATTACTGTTATCCTTACTGACTCCGCGACTTTGAGTCCTTCAGTAGGCTTCTTGAGTAAAAACTTTTAATATATAAATTGTTTTATATAATATTCTTAACACTAATGTTCTTATTTTTAATTTGTGTAATGATAAATCTTTACCTCAAATTTAAATAATACTGATTATATATATATATTACTGTAGTTCTAAATATATAAATGACCACTACCCAACATCTTCCAGTTAATTAAATTTTTCTATTATACACTCTAGGGCAGAGGATTGCTTTCAAAAGAGAAGCAATACGATCATTACCTTTTGAGTTATTTAACTTTAGCTCATTGTTAGTGCTTGCGTTTCCTTTAATGGTTTACTTCATTTAAAAAAACAATTTTTTTTTTTCTTTCATTTTTTCTTTTTTAATATTAAACAAGTAAATGTTACTTATATTATTAAGTAGGTAAATGCATTATTATTATTATTATTAATACTTATATAAAATCTATAGAACTTATTCTTTTCGTTATGGTCGATGGTATTAAGTATATTGACTCAAATATTGGCTGTAGAAATAATCTTGTCCTCTGTTTAAGGTGTGTGGCGCCCTTTTCTCGTGTGAGCGTGATTGGCATAGGTTTGTGTTGTAAATTGCAATGGCATTCTACTATTATCTCTTACATAATTTAACTACTCCTATTATTATTTATTTACTATTATTATATATATAAATTGTTTTTAAAATAAAAATAATAATTCATATGATATCTAGCAGCATGATCATAGTCTTCTCTGGGACATCGAATCCACCTAGAGATATTTGTCATCTGTAACAGACGTGAATGTTGTGACGGCTAATGGTAGATGTACCACTTGTCTGTATAACTCTAAACATGACCTAATCGGGCCATCGAGATATTAATAAAGTCTGCTGACCTAACTAACCGTGAGAACCTGACCTAACTAAACTAACGCTAACCTGTAATTATAAACGTCTTACTTAAAGGCAATATAGAACCTACTATAACTCTATTTACACAGAACCTCGCGTTATCTCTCCAATTATCGTACTATTACTACATTATAGGTGGTTTATATCTAGAAAGACGTATGTCCCCAGACACCGCTTACGTATATAATTTAATCACATCCATTCACTCTGCCCCCAATTCTCCAGAAATTGACGTTAGTTTTAAGCTTAATATATATATATATATATATATATTATATATATATATATATATATATATATAGTCTTTTATAAGAATACCATATGTACCATTCCAGTCTGTCTCAAAAGTAGAAGATTTATTTAAATTACTAACATGAAACATAAGTGTCTAGACCGCTTCCGGAGGACTTATGATAATACTCCTTCAATGCCAATACTCAATATAACGCATACTGAACCTTCATTAGTAGATTCATTTTGCTTATGAGAGTAAGTAATCCCTAGTTTACCTTTATGTTATGGGTATATGTCTCTGCCCATCTAGATAGTATTTCTATCTGTATTCTCTAAAAAAATTACTTTTTTATAATATAATTTAAATTCATATTCGCTTTAATACATTTAACATTTCTAAAAATAAATCATTGGATCAGTTGATTTCTATTCACAACTCCAGAAGTTTACCTGGATCTATCTGAAAGGGTTCTAGGATATGATGGCATTTTCTATGATCCAGTAAACAGGTAAGTGGTAAGAAGCTCATAAATATAGTTCACTATATATTTAACTATTGTTCCCTACAGCTTTTTACAGACACTTGATTCATTACTTTATTACCTTCTTACCAAGCTGGTATGTGCCTTAACTGCATAAAGAGTTTAAAAAGCGAGTTCTCATTTTTTACATTGTTTGATCTTGATTGTTTATCAAACTCCTCCTTGAAAGCATCAGTATTAAAGGACTCTTCTTTTTATTTATAGACACGCAATGTATTGCCAGAAATATGAATGCTATGAATGTCCAGTAATTGTATGATATATACTTAATTGTCATACAAATATCTTCCAAATGAAGGAAAAAAAGCTCCTAAAATTTTTTCTAATATAGAGTTATAAAGTATTAGAAGGAAATGAGTTATATACCAATTTACAGCTACTGTAATGGTTAAGCAACAGTGAAATTAAGAGTACATTTTTCATCTTAACTTTGATGAGTGTTTTTTTGACATATATATTATACTAATGTAGAAGGTAAAATCTCATTCTGTGTGTATTGATATGGGTTTTTAGATATTCATGTTAGTGTTCTAAGGTGATTATGTCAGTGAGAAACTTGAATTTTTAATTTCCACAAAAATATAAGTAGTAGTATCCATTCCGGAGCAAAATGACCGCGACCTTTTTGACCTTTTCTGACCGCGACCTTTCTTGAGCTCGAATTTTTACCTGACCTTGACCGTTTTGGCCTTCACCTTTTCGGGCCTTGTACCTTTTTTCGACCAACCCTTTGGTCTTCCAGGGTCAATTTTGCCCAAATTTTTACCTACCTTGTCCTTTTAGGGAAGTTGATTTTTTTGAGAACCCTAATTTTTTGAGAACCAAATTTTTGGAACCCAAAATTTTTTGAAACCCTAATTTTTGGCAGACCCTAATTTTTTGGCAACCCAATTTTTTCGGCAACCCGATTTTTTGGGCAACCCTTCGGAAAGAGGGTTGCGCCCGAACGGTTGCGTAAGCGAAATACCCGTTGTTATAACGTAGCCGCACTCTACATTTTTTCGTTCTTGACACATTTGGTCTCAATTCCGTGGTGGTCATTTCTATTTGCATAACTCCAATATATCTGGTACTAGAGCAGCATTTATACTCATTCTATTCATGTGTATATCGCACAGTTGTAGCCTATTTTATTGAGAACCGTTTTTTTCTATTTGAATACGCCTTAATTTTTGAGATTTACCCCCATATATGCTTTCTGTTGATGGCAATTCTCTCCTTACAATTAGTGAGTGCTATATTTAATTGGAGCAACCAATCTCAAATATTGTTTGCCATTCGACTCTAACTTTTTTTGCACACCCTTTCGTAAGAAAGGGTTGTGTACTAGAGATATACCTGGTGTTGTCATAGTCAGCATCGCGTAAGTGTAAAGTAGCTCCCCCCTACTTTTGTACATGCTCCCCTCGCCCTCTTTAATTATCTCTTTTTTTTCGTCAGAGTGGAAATAACAATTTTATTTTACAGCTGATTGAAGATAATCTTATATTGGGGCGATATTCTCTTTGAGATACTTTCAGTAGGAGAGTCCTAACTCTCTTGGCCTATCTACGTTTATATATTTGTTTTGACTCTTACTCTAATTAGTTTTCATATTCTCATGATGTATTGACAAAGGATTTTGAATATTGTGCACTGTCATATTTTTGAATAATTTACTCGCTACATCCTCTTTGATCCTCTCCAGTGGATACTTTTTGGTGGCCGATACGTTATAAATTTTTTGAGCATTCCTCTCATTTTTTGAGTATTCTCTATGCTAGTCCAAATTTTTATCACAACTCCAGGCAGTGATTCTTAAGAGTAACAATTTAATCAAAAAAGATAACGTGTAAAATAACTTTACGTAATTCAATAAAAAAATAACATAAATATTGTAAATAAGATTTCTAAATAATATTTAAAAAAAACCCATATTTTTAACACCTAAAATATTAATATTTTATATAAAAAAATTTATATATTTTTTTTTCAAAGTACCCTTTGGTGCTGTGCTCAAGTGTCTTGGGTTGCGGCACTTTCTAAGTCACTAGCGATACTGTGGGACCAAATTGTTCTAATTTGTTCTTGCAATTAAATACTTGTCTCGAGTGAATACGATCATCTGTACAGAAGTCCCAACATCGGTCCCGCTAATTGCGGATTCTTCTTGATAAATTTTCTCTAAATGTTAAAACCCTAGTTTAAAAATCCCAGATTTTCTGCGTATTTACATACTTATAATTGCACATTAATTTATACTCTGTTTACAGATGCGAAGTAATTAAACCCATCCATTTCATATTATTTTTTAAAAAACATTAGATTTTTACTTGGTTTGTAGGGCGTCAATTTTTGCCACGGTAATTTATTACTTCCTTTAGGTGCTTGAGCTCTATGTTTTGATGTCTTTTTGCTCCTTGTTTATAGAACCATGATACTAATATATACGTGTGTGACACGCATGCTAAACTCATTATGACTTCAGAATTCAAATAATAACTAATTGGTCATTTTATTGTACTGCCTCTGCTTTCTTTTTGCGCATCATTGATAGGAGCTATATTGGTATCCACAGTATTTTTATAATGTTCAATGTCCCAATAATAACCCCATCAGCTCCAGGCGAAGGGATACTTACCTTGGTCCTCTAAGGCTACTTATGCAAGAATGTTATCCTCTGCTTTTTTATACGAGCATATATAAAGAGAGCTTTTATTATACCTGGTCAAATCTCTGAATCAACTCGGCGTAAATTATATACATATCATAATCTCTTATTACAACGTGATACTGAGACCATCTGTTTTCACAAATCCTTAATGCTTATGATGTTTCTACTATTCCCTTCAATCATGAAATATTTTCGTACGCTTACTCATCCTATATGGCCAGGTATTGCAATCAATATCTGACACCACTGCTATACATCATTGTGAGCTTTGCTGTTGTATATGTGTGTTCCCCAATATCGCGTACTAGTTAATTCGCGAATTGTAGTCACTTTTCTGATCCAAGCCAACTTTTAGCTGTTAGTGTTACCATACTGTGTAGTATTCTCTCAGATACATAGCAATTATTACGCTCTTATTATAGCCTCGAGATATAGCGCAAGGAGGGCAGAGGTGCTACAAGATCGAGAGACGTTGCGCTTCTACAGTAGAACGAGATTTGAGACGCCTTGGAATGTTGGAGTGCCTACATTCGTCTCGTCCAAGACTATATATCTGACTATTATTTTAATAATGCTTGCAGTCTGTAGTACTACGACACATTGGAAAGTATTCTAACGCTCAAGAGAGAATCTTTTCCTCAGCAACTCGATAGTGGCTGCTATACAAAGAGAGGTTTTTCTGTACGCTGAATTGTCAACCACGCAAGCATCCAGTAGATCTGCTATTACAGAATCTCAAGATAAAATAGCCCCTTCTTCCTCTTCATTTCGTATGTGTGTCCTTTTTCTAGCATCTCTCGTGAATGGCAGTGATAATACTACTAGTATATTCATTTCTTCTGCTCGCCCTAATGCTTTGTGTTAGTTCATATACCCTCAATAATTTATGCTCAATTAGAAGAGTATGACGTGGAAGGATTTAATTCGTTTCGGATGGTATATTTACATCCCTATTGGAATGTGTGGACTACTCTTACGTACGCTATATTAGATTCATTTTTTATTCATTAAACCACTAATATGTACAAACACTATAAATGCAGAAGAAGTTAACCTAAATATGACTAAAATGCTTACACTCGTCCGCATTACACACATACCTAGATTCATACACTTACACTCACACCCACACGCAGGGATAGCACCTATTTAAAGCCTTTCACACTCGAGACACTCGCATTCATAATTTGTCTCTCAGTTGCTCGTTCAATACCCCAAAGTTAATGTGAACCTCTCTCAGTGTCCAATTGTTGACTTTCAGTCTCATCATTAATACACTATTAATTCATCCGCAATTCGTATAGTTTGCTCTCCCATCTTTTGATGCTCTCACATACTACTCGCGCTACGACTCTTGTTACTGATTCGATCAAGGTGCGTCTCAGTCTTTGAGAGTATTACATCTGTATCTGTGTGGCGTGGTATTAACATTCCTATGTGAAGTGCTCCGTTCAATTGAGTACGGCGTCTATATTTCAAGTAACTTTATTACATTCTTGTATATAGAGAAACCATTTTTACTGTATCTCACCTTGTGTTATTAAAGTAACGCTCTCATCGTAGTTTCTAATTATATAATTTCTGAATTTGTATGTATATAAGAAATAGAAATAGCAGTAGTATCCGTTTGAAATACATTAAGTTATCACTTTATATATATGTTTTATCAGATTATAGACGAAAATTTATCTCAACACACCGCACCGAATGTGATTTCTTAGAAACTATGTGTAGAGGTCAGTAAATGGGAATCGCACATAGTTTACCTGAATTCTACCTTAACGGATTCACGTATTGAGACTTTTCTATAGCTATAAAGTATCATGCATATTAAACTGGTGACTTTACCACGATAGGTCGCACAAGCTTTACGCTCTTTAATTTCCATGTATTATAATTTCACTAAGTAAATTTCCGTGAATAGAATGTAGGATAAAGAAATAATCATTTACCTTGCAAATTATAAAAAAATAAAAAAGGTTATGCAATTTCTTCATTTTTTTTTTCAACAATTTTGAAAAAAAAAAATTTCAAGGTTCTTACTTCAATCAGACATATCACTAATATGAATCCATAACTTTTAATAAACTTTGTGTACATCTTGAGGGTAATATGGAAGGTTTCTGGAAAGTTTTAACGATATCCACGTTTAGACTTTTTTTTAATGATTTTTATCTCAGTTGATATGTTAAAAAATAAAATTTTGAGAAAACGCAAAAAAAAAAAAACTTGACTTCAATCAGACATATCACTAATATGAATTAATAACTTTTTCAAGATGCTATGACTGACGTCAGAAGGCATCAATTGGAAGGTTTCTGGAAGTTTTATCGATATACACGGAGAACTTTTTTTTAAATTATTTTTTATTCTTGCAGTTGATATGGGAAAAATAAAATTTTGAGAGAAACGCAAAAAACAAAAACTTGACTTCAATCAGACATATCACTAGTATGAATTCGTAACTTTCTTAAGTAAAACTTGTGTACATCTTGAAGGGTCAATATGGAAGGTTTCTGGAAAGTTTTATCGATATACACGGACAACTTTTTTTTTAATGATGTTTTTATTCAACATGAAATCGAGAGAATCTAAATTTGAGAAAAACGCAAAACAAAACTTGAAATTTAGTCCCTTTACCGATTCAAAAAAGATTTATAAACTCTTTATTTTTAATTAATTAGTTAATCAATAATTATAATTATATGTATATATATGTGTCCGGGATCGAAAAATGCATGCAAGTCCGGGTTGGGTACTTTTTGACCAAATTGTCATTCCCATTTTTACTTTTACTTAATTTTTTTTTTTAGGTCGTCAAAAAAATGTCAAAATAATATAGTATATATATAGTATATATATATATATAATATATATATATATATATATATATATTATATTATATATATATATATATATTATATATAATATATATATATAATATAATATATCTATATATAGTATATATATATATATATATATATATATATATAATATATATATAATATATATTAATATATATATATATTATATAATATATATATTATTTATATATTATATATATATATATATATATATGATATATTATATATATAATATATATATATTATATATATATATATATAATGATATAAATACTTTTTATTCCTTGTGAAATCGCACAAAAGTTGATAAAACGTTTTGAACAGAACATGCTGATAAAGTGGAAATTGAACAGAATGTAGATAAAGCGAAATTGCAGGGAGATGCTGATAAGGCAAAGTTGAACAGATATACTGATAAATCGAAATTGAACAGAGATGCTGATAAAGTGAAATTGAACGGAAATGCTGATGATGCGAAATTCCAGGATGCTGATAAGGCAAAATTGAACAGAGATACTGATAAAGCAAAATTGATCAGAGATGCTGATAAAGTGAAATTGAACAAAATGCTGATAAGGCGAATTGCAAATTTATATATATATATATTATTATATATATATATATATATATATATATAATATATATATATAATATTATATATATATATAATATATATTATTTATATATATATTATATATATATATTATAAATTAACTGCGCGCAATTATTATAATTTAATTAATACATTACATACCTTATAAAAAAGAAATACGTACGTATAAATCAATAAATTAATGGGTTACATAGGCTATAACATAACATATATATATATCTATAATTTAATATATTGACTTTATTGTTTATATAATTGTAAATATCCTTTATACATTTTCACTCACTCAAATTTAACTTTTCTGTATTATCTTACTCTGGTCTACTCACCTGCTTTACTGCTTTACTGGACTCTCGACACAATCTTTCTCACATCTATCAAAAACATTTTTTTGAGCACTCGACTTGTGATATGCCAATGTTAATACATTTCATTTCGCAAGAGTACTTATATTAGAATCAAAAAAATATATACTGTTTGGCTGCACAGTCACCCGTCCTCACAGTCACACGGCACCGGCAACTCTTAGCTACTCGCACGCTCGGCTTATTACAGGTTTTTTATTTGCATAATTTGCTCCTCCGTGCTCAAACATCACTTGTTCCTTTTAGTCATAATACTTAATACTTCTACAATTGTGCATATAACTTAGAACTATTATCTAAAATAAAATTTCTCTTTAACTAGAGACTTTTAACTCATATTACTATTGGTCTCATTAATCCGACTACTTCTCGTGCTACCAAGGCTCAGTCCTCAGTGCTCGACGTTCACGAGGCTAGCAGGGGCTCGCTCGAGCTCTGGCCTCCTACTAAAATCAATCGAAAAGGGTGACTCTAGTATGCTTTAGCTTTGTCATTTTATTCCTTGTCAAAAATATTCTGTCTTCTTTACATTGAGTGTCATATTACATGGCTCTTCTCACTTGAACATATATGTGCATTTTAGTATTCTCCTTGTCTTCTCTCTTAATGTGTCTGCCTCTCGTACTTCGGTCTCTCTAACTTTGCCTCGCTTTGTGTGCCTGCTCTCTGTAACTTCTGCAGCTTTATTCGTGTCTAGACGTCTGGCTTACATATCTTTTAATCTCACTTGAATCTTCATATCTAATCATCTAGTGCTCTTATTATATTTTCGTATCTCTCAATACTTTCTCTCCTCAAAATTTAATTTCATTTATAATTATATATTATTTTTATTATTACTATTTTTTTATGACTCCTCGTTTTTACTCCGGTATTCTTCTCTGATATTTTCTTGACTTTTCTCGGCTCCGGAATTTCTGGACTCCTCATCTCTAGGTCTGAATATTTTCAAACATTCTGCTGCACGCTTACCTAGATTATTATTTAAGCTTCCTAGCAATAAACATTCATCTCTCTCACACATAGAACAAACACACAAACACTACATCTATAACAACAATTACATATACATATCTGGACATACACACGGTACTCCGGTTCTGCTTCTATGCTCCGCTACGACTCACGGCCCTCCACCACTTCTATTATATTATATATATCATAGAACATCAAAGCAATTAATTTAATAAAACATCTCCTCAAAAAACTATAATAACAAAATAGAATATAATTTATTATTGATTATAAAACAACATGTGTACATTGACCACTTAGTCCCGCAGCTCCTTCTCTCGGTCTCCACTGGCGTACTGACCATCCATGGCTTCACACTACACCGAACACACTACATCTGGAACACTCTACTGGATTACCACTTTATAATTAGCAGCATCAGTCGTGCTATAGATCGACCTTTATCGTACCAGCAACCACACACTATGACACATATATTCACTATTGTGAGATAACAATAGTACTAACTTACAATAATTAAAATGTACACTTACTACATCTCCACGAGCTCAGAATTTTACTTACACTCACACAGATTTACCTCCGGCTTCCTCGAGCTCTCGCGACTCAGCGCTCGCGGCTCCTGTGTGCGCCCTGGCTCCTGGCTCGGCTCCTCAGCGCTACCGACGAATTAATTTTCTAAAACTATACTATAGTTCCAACGACTCAGCGAGACCTCCTCGGTCATCAACTAACATACTTCTCTGACACAAAAATTTAGTGCATATAAAGTCTCATTCGCGCTCCGAGTCTATCATAACTTACGGTACCCAGCTACCGAGCTTACCCGGACGACCGGATCCGCCTCATGGCATACCGAACACCATTCACACTAACATTGCTCCATATTCAAAAACATCGCATACACTCTCAACTTTTTCAACAATTAGGTGCTCAGGAACGATTATTTATTAATTTATTTGAAAACACTTTTATTGAGTATCTTAAATTCCTTGAAACAACCCGATAATATTCTCTTCATTTATATTACTTCTATTTCAAAATTACTAAAAATTATTTCTGCTCCAAAGTTTCTTCTATAGAGACCTCTCGTAGTGAACTCTAACTTCCATTCTCTGATCTTCGTAACCAACGGGACAATCTCGTGTCTTCTCGTGAACTGTTTAATCTTTCTCTTGTTCTTAATATATTCTCATTAACTCTAACTATCAAGTTTACCTATGAAATATAGACTTAGTATACTAAGAAAAAGTATTTATATATATAGAAAATTTATTATATTTAGGAAAATTAATAAAAAAACAAATAAGAGTTGAGTACTCTTTAATAGTCAGAATATTATCTCTCGTAAAAATTCTCGAGTGTTGATCATAGGGACAGCCCCTAGTATACCCGCCCTCCCTTATGGAGCAATCACTAATAGCAGTTTTTTAATATGACATATACTGGTGGGTATCTCTCTAGTATGTTACCTTGTTACTCAATATATGCTCCTTTATAAATCCATGTGATTAAGGTGAAGGATGATAAAGGATATAAAATATAAATAAGTTATCTATTATATTACTCTAAATTATATCTGTAAAAGCATTCTCAATTTTATATTAAATATTTCATTCTGTTTTTATTATATATATATATCCAAATTATTTTCACACATTATTTTAATGGGTACACATGTATGTCAAAATATTTCAAAAAGACTTTTATTTCTATTCATTTTTATATATAAATTATTTATGATCGTGGTATTTTATCTAAATCTAACTTTATTATATATGTATTATTATCTATGTACATTGACAATTCCATCCACTAGTGTGTAGAAAAAACGCATACTATATCTCTATAACTTCATTCAGGATACGAAATAGACCTCTCTCGCTCTTAATTATAATGTGCTTCGAAATACTCCATATGGTAGAGGTGTACTATCTTGAAGATATTATAGGATTTGTACTTCTTTGATATTCAGTATTTAATCCCGCGGTGGGTAGATTTTTAAGAATCCTATTTTCGCAGCGTTGATCACAAATATAAATCTACAGTATTGATTTGCATGATCAAATGTCCTTCGATCCTTTTTGCCAACACTCCGGAGTGTAAACATTTCAGGCTGTTGATCAGGCATCATAACTTGCTACAAATATAACAGAACACAACTAGATATAGGCCTGTAAATCTACAATGCGTGAGAATGAGAAGATATGACTATATGTGGAATTGGCGTGTTTCTCGTGTAACGAAGTGCAGCTTCGTATATTATTAAGTGCCCTTCTGTTTATTAAACATTGAGTACTCATATTATTAGAGGTGATAATTTCCTTATGAGTATAATTAAGTAATTTGTTCAATTGTTTTGATATACTGTAGTTTATATATATAAATTATATTTCATTAATGCACTTAACTGTGTATGGCAATCTTCTCTCGGTGGATTGATCCTATATACGACAGAGTACAGAACACAATTTTTTTCTCTACTTATTATCCTATATGTATGAATGGATCTGGATATCCTTTATCTTAATATGATTCCTCCGTTATGTGATTGATTGTGCGTGATTAATTATTTATTTATATGCTCTTTTGAAACACAAAACTGAAACCTTTTAGTTTTTCATTAAATCAGTCAGATAAATGGTTGAATGCCGCTCTCTCTCTCTCTCTCTCTTCAGTTCTATAGACTCTCCCAAAAAGATCTCATTTTTTATTAATTTACATTCAATTTAGCTCAATATTGCTCAAAACCATAGCTATAGCGGGGGCTTGTGAGAGTATGGACTAGTTTACTCATGCGTAGAATGTGATGTACAACTCTTGAGCTACTACAGCGTAATAATAGATTTATGATCTCTATATAAGATATTCATTTGATATTAATATTATCCTAAGATTGCCAATCATCTACTTTATTTATAATTATTTATTTATTCATATTTATACAAATAGAATGAAAAACAATTCTTTTCAAATAAATTTCACATGATTAGCAAGCAAATAAATTGATTATGTGATTTCGAAAACCTTATGTATAAAATTTTAAGGAGCATACATAATTAGATTACGCTTTTGTTTGATAACCGTCCTAATAATCATATATCAGTGGATCGCGTGCAAGCACTCATGAATTGTACATCTCGTAACCTCTCGCTCTCGCTTAAAGAGGGCTTTCATACTTGACACTACTGAACGAACCCCGTGACTACCTAGTCTCGCTCTCTCTCCAGATCAATCTCTGACGTGTGTTCGCGTGCGCCCGTGTCCAGGATTGAGCCTAGATAAAATCCTTACTTGCGTTCACACAGCTGCTCGGGCGTGGGCATGGGGCAATATTTCTCTCTCCGCTGCTCGTCATATCTCTTTTGTATGAACACAGAACGTACACCATACTCGACACACACACAATCACTCATCGATCATCCACTAGCTCAGTCTCACGCCCACCTCATTCACTTTAGCATATAACTTTATATACAACTAATATTGATTATACATTTGTATATTGTTGTTGAATATATTACGTTCCACATTATACATCGGTGATTAGTATAACCTCTACATGGCTTTATTTGTTATATATTTATACTAATTACGAACATAGCACTAGCCTTAGTGGACACAAACACAAACGCACCCAATATTGCACACACACGATCATCAACACCACACCAACACACCTAGTCACAACCACAACTCCACACTCATCTATACACAATTACTAGACGTGTCATTAATTTTATTGAAACATTCATATTTATTCTCAATACCTTCAATATATAAATTTGTATTTATAATATTCATGTTATTTGTGTTATCAATAATAAAATGTTTCTCAATAAGTATATGGTAGAACACACAAGGGAACACACTCACACACAATACAACTCATCAACAAACTTTCTTATCCAACCTACATACACACCACATTACCATCTTACTTACCAATTTAGCTACTAGCATGCGATTTGTAATTTGAGTCTTCAAAAACATAGAATGTGCTCTCAGCTTTTTTGATGCCTCATAGACTTTGCATTGGCTTCTCTCGCAGTATTTTGTTGTCTATATACTTGTGGAGGTGCCTCCTAGCCTTTGTATGTGACTCCTCAGACTACTTTGATTTTACATTGTTCGGATGTTGATATTGGCCTCACATAACTTTGTGTATTCGCTCTCTCTAGACTTAGAGTAACGTATAGCTCTTATTACCTCAGAGCTTCTAGATGTGTTCAATACGCTCTTGATGATCTACCTAATACTCCTGTGAATATTCGTTCTCATCTATTTGGAATACCGTCTTACTAATTGATGATCAGGGATTCAGGCTTGATATCAAGTTTATAGCACCTCTCATCACTTATTTCTTATCATGCACTCTCACTCTCTAATATAATGGCTCAACCACATTACTTTAGGTGATAAATCGTCTTTTCTATATACATATACACTACATAGTTTGTACACATATAAAGGCAACACTATCGTGTGTCAGACTATGATTACATGATCAGACTTTAAACAACATCACACCAACTTTTATACTTTGAACCTTTTAATGATCATAAAAATCTCGCTACACTATACTCTACATATATTTCACACTAATGACCATCTTTTTAGAGTTCAATACATAGGGAGCACTTTAAAATCTACTCACTCCGGACTCCATACTACTATGAGATATTCTATATTAATATATTAAGGCTATATACTTGAAGGTGCAAATACAAATATAAAAAAAAATTATAGTATTTTTTATACTTATTATTAAGTTTTATTTTTTCATAACCCCCATCAGCTTTTAACAATTCTAATGCTACTTTTATAATATATGTTCCCTATTTGGGGAAAACGGGAGGGGTTTGTTTACTTTAAAGGTAATCCCTCAAAAAACTTATAAATAAAGGGATACATTAATTTAACAGAGTCATTAAGTTTTGGGTTATTACCTCAGCAACCCATTTCAATTAAATATACTGATTTAATAATAAACTTGAAAATACTTAAATTTTTAATATACTAACTCATATCTCCTCATTTCAAGCGTCACTGCACAAGCTCAATGGTAGGTAATTTAACATTATTTTGAGGTAGCGCCTGCGGGCGCACGCGGCGGGCGGGAACCGGATATGTATTTATTGCGTGCTCGATTCTCAGGCTTCCACGACGACACGCACTCTACGCAAAGTGATTAGGTTTGTCTAGCAGTCTCTTTACTTCAAGGAATAAGATTACTGCTTAAAAACAGGCGCTTAATTTACTTGTCCTTATACCATTCTAAATGAATCAATGCACTTTGAGCTTGTTACTTTCAGGGGTGGGCTGCCTTTGCGAGTCCAATATCTGTAGCCTGTCTAAGTCGAGTTTCCGGATCAAAATATATCAAGTGTGCTTTCATCACATTTCGTTGAGTTTTTAGCAATTTATCAATATTTAGAGTTATTTCATATATATAGTGAGATTTGCAGAAAATAAATATTTCAACAAAACAGTCATTTGATTATTTAATCTCATTTAATTAATTTATATGGCGTTGTAATAGTAATATCGTAGTTTATAATAATTAATTTTACGACCTTCAAACATTATATTAAATTTGACAATATATTATGATCTTACTCATATAGTTTGATTCCAAAAATATCTCATAATTGTGTATAATTACTATTAAAAAAAACACTTGTTTAACTACCATAGATTTTCAGTAGTTCAACTCTATGATGAATCAATAATGACTACCGTTAGGCATACATATAACTATACACGCTAAGCACATATCATGATAGATCTGTAATTGATACAATAGAGCATGAATATTCGAGTTCTGAGAGGTCTAAGAGACCTATAGTTTAAAAATCACATAATCATCATCACTCCCTGTTATATTAATTCTTCAACCATTATCTTTATAGTTAATATAAGGAAAAAACGGAACACAAACGTTCTAACTCTCTCCAAGTGTAAGTACAGATATTGTTATATTAATTAAACCATTTAAAGAGCATTCTACAATTCTAAAATTGTTCATAAAATAATTAAACCTATAAACAAATTCTCTCGAAATCTTTCAAGAAGAGAAGAGATTCTACCACGCAAAACTCATTAGTTTCATAACAATTGAAAGTGACAAAAATAATCGTTATTATCCGAATTTAGTTTGCACTCTCTATTAATTCCTGCGTACTTATACGGATTCTACATCCGTGTATGGCTTACATAATTCTTATCATGGATCTTTTAATAGTTATGATACGATATACAAAAAAAATATATTTATAAAGCGATCCAAATCCTTATGTGAAACTTATATCCATTCATATTAATTTTGTTCGGTATCAATCTTTCTTATCATTGCGCGCAGGGAATGACTGTTAAAGCACTTGTCGTTTATTCGAAAATGTTGTTATCATGTATAGTAAATATATAAGATTTTAACTCATAGTGAACCTTCTTCGAGTCTTAATCTCTCTCTCAAAAGGTAAAATAAAGGACTCTTTCTATTCTACATTTAACTCAATTTCACATATATGTAGATAATAAAAAAAAAGTGTTAAGTGAGCATTAGTACATTTTCAACCAATATGACAGACTCTGTAATTAGTTGTATAACATCTCTGTTCAACCAACTGAGTGATTTCTCATACATAGATCGGAAAGCTTTTTCAAGTTATTGATATCAAAAAATTATCTATTTACTATTGTTTTTGAGATACAAGTGTGGCTCATTATGTGCCTCGCCAACCGGAAACATATTTCGCCCTTTCAGTGTGTGTTTAACATAAATATAACATGTAAATATATTATTACTCATTATAATTATCTTAAACTGTTTCTTCTTTATTTGATGTGGGAGGTGACTCAAGATTTCAGATGCACGAGAGATTTTTTGCGTGTTTCTAGAGAGATACGCTGCACGCTAATATATCCGCGTTTTATATCTAGAGTATATTGCAAGTAGTAATTTGCCGAATAAGTATATTGTAATGCGTAGTTTTTTCGATTGATCGCGATTAAAAGTGAAGAGGCAGGATATAATCCACGGTTTGAATAGTGTTTACATTTTCAGTACACTAAATATGGGATACATTTATAGATAATCACTATATTAAATGAAAACAGCCTGAAGCTAATTTACATCATGATAACTGAAAAAATACCATATATCAATTTGACTGAAGGCCAATTGAATCGTAATTGGTATAATATTGATATGACATCAGATAATTAGTTGATATTGAAATTAAAGCTCTCACGTTAGGAATATAACTTTAGAATTTTTGTTTGATCTATTATTATATGTTATTTGATTTTACTTAAATACTAGCGATACAATACTCTTATTGAAGTTTATAGTAGAAATTTCTCAATCTAAAAACTTTTAAACAATTGAACCCGTATAGATTATAAAATACTATAGAGCAAACGGATAGTACGTCGTGTATTCACTAATTTAATTACTCTTGAAAGGATTATCTTAGAAAGAAATATTTCCAATACTGTTTGATCTACTTACTGACTCTCCGCGATTCTGATCACGCCCGTGAGCCGAGTGGTTTGAAATTTTACTGATTAATAGTTATATAGTCTTTATTGGTGATTCATCAATAGAATTACTCTATATTTATAGTCAATATTTCTGTAGATCTAAAGATTAAAATGACACCAATATTTAATAGTTTTCGTGAGACTCAATAGATCTTTTGATGTTAGAAAGGAGGTGTAGTACTAGGTGGCGTCCTTATACTTGATATATTTATTACTGATTTTAATTTAGCCTTTAATAGGTATACTGTTAAAAATTATATAATATATTTATTATTTATATAATATAAATTTTCATTTAATAAAATTTTAATAGTGTTATATATAAGTTTATTTTTTAATAAACTTTGAAAGTTATATATAATATATTTTTATAATATAATATATACAAAAATAGTTATTAACAGTATTATATATAAGTAATAAATTCATTGTATCTCAAAGAGTATTAATTAGTGTATATATTGGATTTATTGATATTATAGTAAGCAGTTAATTTAATATATAAGAATTAGAACTTAGGCTTTATGAGCACTCAATCATCTATATTTCCTTTATAGTATCCTAGGTTTAAGCTCAGTATAAGCATCCATCGAAGTGAGATGTTGAAGTGAATACAATATTAGTAACCGACAGCTGTGAAAATAAATTATCATATTCCAGTGAAATAGTGTTGGATCTAATAATTTTATAAATTAACATTTAATAATTTTAAATATATGTTCTTGAAGACAAATGAAATAGTGGATATGTCTGGTGTGATTTACGTACCCTCCTAGTATTTTTCTTATAAAAATTCAGTGCTCAGGAATATAGGACCTACTCGTCTAGAAATAGTAAAGAAAAACGATATAGATTGATATTGAGTTTCGTAATATAGAAAATGTAGTAGATATCATCACTCTTGGAAAAAGTTACGCC
>JABUQX010009244.1:42500-48318 GCA_015478945.1 Trachelipus rathkii | reverse complement strand
GAGAGAGAGATCTGCACATAAACTCTAAATCCACTCATATGCGATGACTCGACACCCTTCACTCTTCAACTCTTTTCATTCTGCTCTTCTTTTACTTCTAGAATTGCCTTCAGTCTTAATCTTTCCGATTCTATTCTCGCTGATGTGGATAGAAATTTCCGATTGGGGGTCGTCTCAACTGTGTGGAAATTCAATTCTTTAAAAACTCAACTTCTACAATCACCCTCTCTAAAAAACCTTCTAACTTTCCTATATCTTTCGACGGTTCTCTCGTCTCTCCTGTTGACAATACAAACATCCTTGGCCTTAACATAAACAAAAAAAATGTGTCTTGGAAACCTCACATCAGCAACGGTTGCTAGGACGGCTTCAAAGAAACTGGGAGTTCTTCTGTTTAGACTGCCGAGACTTTTTTTCCTCTCTCAGTTACTCCAGCTATAAAGGGTCGCATCCGCCCTTGTATGGAGTACTGTTCTAATATCTGTGGGGGGGGGGGGCTCTGGTTTCACCCGGCTTTTGGACAGGGTCGAGTCAAAAGCCAAAAGGCTCTTAAACTATCCTGTACTTTCCAGTTCACTTGATCCTCTATCTTTGCGGCGCGATGTTGGTACTTTATCTCTTTTCTATAGGTACCATAGCTGCAGGTGTTCGATGGGCAAACTTACCACTCGCGTCCACACCCTTACGAACGGCCCTCCCTAGCACAAGGGGTACTGTGTCTGCGCTCTGAGTTTTGCGTGGATTTGGTAAACTCCAGGCTACTTCGCTGCGGTGCTTCCTTCTTTCCTGCCACCTCTGTTCTGTGGAATTCTCTTCCATCTTCTGTGTTCCCTGCTGAATTTAATCTCCCTCACTTTAAAGCCTACGTCTGTTCTCATCTGCGTAATTTGCGCTAGCGGATGAAACTTTGGTGTGCTACACCCCCTCCCTGAATAGGGCACTGCCCGTGAGTGGTTTTGACAACTGTAATATATATATATATATTATATTTATATACTATATATAATTATATTAATATATATATATATATATATATATATATATATATAGATATATATATATATATATATATATATATATATATATATATATATATAATATATATATATATATATATTATTATATATAATAATATAAGAAAATTTATGTGTATATTTAATAAAATAAATCACTTTGTATAATCAACAATGTATTCAATTTTCGTTTGAAACAATACTGTTTCTATGCTAGGTCATAATAAAAACCCAAAAATAAATAAAGATGTTTATTAGTTAAATTAAAAACAACTTTTTTTTATTGTGATTAAAAGATAAATTCAGGACTTTTGAGTTTATTGACATTTATTTATTAACAAATATATTTTTTTTTCGTGCTTGCCTTGTATTGAAAATGGGTTTGAAACATGGTATAAGATATATATATATATATATATATATATAATCATATATATATTATATATAATATATATATATATAATATATATATATATATATATATAAATATATATATATATATTATATATATATATATAATATATATATATATAGTATATATATATATATATTATATATATATATATATATATAAAATAAACAAATATATATTATACTATAAATATATATATTACATATATTATATATATATATATATATATATATATATATATATATATAATATATATATTATATTATATATATATATAATATATATATATTATATATATATATATATATACTATATATATATATAAATAAATAATATATATTATATATATATATATATATATATATATATATATATATATATATATATATATATATATATATATTATATATATAGTATATTATATATTTTTTTTATGAATACATATATAATATATATAATATATATTTATATATATATATATAGTATTATATATATATATATACTATATATATATTATATTTATATATATATATATTTATTATATATATATATATATAATATATATATATACTATATATAATATATATTATATATATATATATTTATATATATATATATATATATATATATATTCTTTCTTTGAAAGTATGAACAAAACTCACCAAGGCACACAAAGGAGCATCCATGATAAATTTGAAATCCAAGTAAATGGGTGTGCCATAAAATAAATCTTTTAATGCATGTCTCAGAAAAAAAATTAAATATCAAACAGAATATTCAGTTCCTGAAGGTAATCAAGCATTAGCCTACTGTTGAAGTGGGACGATTCAGACAAGACATTGGATAGCCTTTTAGTATTCGTTACGGATCAAAAGGTAACAAAATGCCGAAAGCTGATGGAGTTCAATTGAAGACAATAAATGAGGTTGTGGTGAACAGATTGCGGCGTGCGGCGACTGCAGAATTTGTAGGTGGGTCACGATCCAGTGACATGTAGCGACTGTGGCTGATATTTGTGTGGACAATGCGGAGGGGTGCGAACATCACCTCCTGCAAGCTATTTCGTCTGTGATAGGAAGACCACTCGTCGATGATTAAATTTTTATTTCAAGTTTCTCTCTTTCGCCGATCATTCGTCAGCATCCCTGCCAGTAAGATCGGAAGTCTTGTCGAAGAGAAGGATAATAATCAGTTGATGGAAGGTGATCTTGTTGAATGGCATCCGCGAGATACCAAGAACAGCTACGGAAAGATAAGGAGGCCACTTTGGCCTCTCTGTCAGTAGTTTCATTGCCAGTCATTCTTATATAAGAAGGGGTCTATTAAAGGGTAATACGTTTCTTGCGAGAGTGAAGCAGTCTGAGAAATTGTTGTACGGTTGATACCATTATGTTTTTGGAGTAGTGTTTTATGGACGCATGGAGGGTGCTGACCGAGTCCAAATAAATGATATAAAAGTGGTCTTGGTTAAGTAATAAAATTCGACAGAGGGCAAGCATTATAGCTATTTGTTCTGCAGTAAAAACTGAAGCATGAGAGGGAGACGGTATGAGAGAGGTTGCAGTTAGGAAAGAAGGAAAGAGAGCAGACTCCCCCATATCGTCCCCTATTTTAGTGCCGTCGGTGAACACTGGAATGGATCCTCAATGAACTGCTGAATGAGTCAATAATGATGTCTTTAACAAGGTTCAGGGTGTCTGGATTTGAAAAAAGGACAGCACCAGGCAAATGGGTGGAGCTGGGAAGAGCCAAGGTGTATAACCTTCGTCTATATAGAAAGACAGCACCAGTAAGGAAGCTTCTGATGTACCTCTCGCAGAACAGGTGTCAATGCGCAGACAATATTCGGGTTTGTAATATAGATTTTACACATCATATATTCCCTTCTCATGGAGAGCGGCATTCAATTTCGACCTCAATTTCGAGGCTTAACCCATCCAAAATGAGGCGATCTGCCTCGCTTTGGATTATGTCTAACAAGTGTAGTAGAGTCGATGCCTGATATAATATTACGCGTAATTTGGTAAAACTTTGATCGGGATTAAGAGCTATGTGGAGACATGAAACGGACATGCGATCAACGCCCCAGATGATACAATAGGTTAAGCACACGATGACAAGTCGTTTTTAGGTGTTATATATGCAGTAAGTATGTCAGGCGGTCATCCAGAATGAGGCCCTAATATCTGATCTGTGAAATAACAGGAATGGGTGAACCATATAAGTTTTAGGTTAGGAGAAGGAAGTGGAAGGTTCTTTGCTCTCTTCTTCGCCGAAATAGTTTTTGCTGAAGTTTTGGGGCGGTGAGAAGTGGAAGCCATGGGAGTTACCCATTATGAAATGTTCTCAATGGGTGGTTGGGGTTGGGATATCAAAGAAAATGAATAGCCTATCACCGGCAATGTAAATAACGCCCCCAATTGGGGTCAAAATTCACATATAGTGAAAAACTTGAGTGCGAAGCTGGATGGCAGTAATGACGTCACTTGAATCGAGAGCAAATAATAATACCCTTAGACACTACCACTGCGGAATACCTTCATCCAGTGCAAAGTAGAGTGATAGAACAGACGAGAACAGGACCCGGATGGATCTGTCTGACAGAAAGCATTAGATATGGAGAGGAAGCTGTTCTTGGAAACTGAGTATGTGGATTTAAAGGAAAACCCCAATTCTACACGTTGTGTCATAAGCTTTTCTAAGGTCAAAAAGCCACCGAATAGCAATCCCAGCTTGAGAACAAGCTCCCGTATGTCTGATCTAATGTTTAACAAAGGGGTTTGCGGTCGAATGATTTTAGCGGAAGTTTTTGAAAAAACATAACGACTCTCCAGAACAGGCTGAAGGCGGCTTGCAACCATTTTCTCCATTAATTTGCAAGTTTGACAGGTCAGCAAAATTGGTATTTGGTTGCTCACCAACTTCGGATTTTTTCATGTTTGGGAATAGTGATTACAAAAACTGTAGTCCAAGCAGATGGAAGAGAGGATTCGATCCAGATCCTTTTATATATATTCAGCAAGAACGCTGATGCAGAAGGACCGTGACGGATCATTATGGAAAAGATGATGTCTGGGCCAGGCACCTTCTTTACAATTCGCCAGTGTAGTTTGATACTCTGTAAGTATAAAAAGACGACTATATTTATGATCTCCCCTTTTCGCTGTTGAAAAGTCTGGCGGTACAGTGTTAATTATTATTTTTTGAAATTAATCAGTATAGCGGAAAAAGCTCGAGTGGCTAGCAAAGCTGTAGCCTAATGCATCTGTAACAACTGCTGGAGCAGAGATCGTGTCTATATCAGGTACATAACGGAGGAGCGTTAATGGAGAGCTGTTAGAGCGGTAAGATAGTTTCTGTGTAACTTTCCACACTGAAGAAAGGGTGGTTGGGGAATTGACGGATGTAGTATAAGTTCCAAAGTATTGTTTACGTATTTGGCGATTGATTCGATGAGATCTCACACCAGTCGCTTTAAAAATAATCAGGTTTGAAGTGGTGCGGGTCAGTTTATTGCCTGTAGAGCTTTTTCTTCTCCCTGTTAGCTTGTTCACAATCTTGGGACCACAAACATGCTGCCGAACGCCTACCCGCAAGTTTCGGCTGCTGTGATGATAACCTGCTGAAAGAAGCTAAAGGCCGCGTCAATGGTTGTAAACCGCTCATTGAAGGGAGAAAGGGGGACTGCTGTGGCCTGATAAAAAGGGTCCCACTCCGCTTGAAAATAACACCAACAGGAATGAGGATCTAACATTGGCAAGGTAATTGGGTAACAATTGCTGCCGTACAGGTAATCGAAGCTAGACCATGTGAAGCGGTCAATAAAAGAGTGGGAGCAAAAGGATATATCTATACAGGTGGATCAGTGTGTATCTAAACATTCATACGTAGGAAGTTTATTGTTAAGGCATCTAAGAGAAAAGGTTCTAGAAGATCGACAAGGATCATAGCCTTGGGCGAGATGACGGAGTAACGCGAAAGGGGATAACGAGGGTTGAAATTTCCTAACAATACAACCGAAGGTTGGAGTTCTTGGAAAAGGTCGACTAAGTTTGCCCTAGTGAACTCGCTACTGGGAGCCAAGTAGATCGAACATATAGTAAAATCAAAGGACAAATAGACTCATGCTGCCACTGCATGAAGTCTAGTTCGAAGAGGTATTGGAGAATGGGGGATATATTTATGAATGGAATTCCAGTGCCCCCTTATCATTGCCACTTTATTCCGATGGTTGGAAGAATAGGACATAGTCGAAGTTCCTGCAAACATATGCACTCTGGTGTAGATAAATTACTAATTGAAGCAGTTCTTCGAAATTCGCATATTGGCAAGGACAATTCTATTGAAGGAAGGTGGCCATGCTGTATTATTATGAGTACTTAAGGATGGCCTT
>JABUQX010009244.1:35000-40000 GCA_015478945.1 Trachelipus rathkii | reverse complement strand
TAATTTAGCTCAGACTTAGGAATTTCCCAAACTCTGGTAAAATATAGGGTATCTGTAAAGGAAGTACCCCCCCCCTACCCCCGTCTCTCCTAAATGCTTCTAATAATGCTGACTAATGATTTTCTTTTCCTTTAACAAGACCTTTTTCCTGTACATTTCAAGACTTAATAGAGCGTAATTAATATCTCATTTGTTCATCTATCTCCATTTCGTACGCCAATAGCTAATAGCTATATGATATATCAATTTCTATTTATTTTGCACAGTTTTTTTTTTACTTTTTTTTTTTTTTTTTTTTTTTTAAATCTTATCCAGTCTAGTCGATCAATATAATTTTATCCAGCTGTTCCTTTTTCTTATCCTATGTGTTAATTTCTAGGCAAGTACAATACTTTCCCTGCTTCTCTGTTTATATTATATATAATATATATATATATATATAATTATATATATATAGTATATATATATAATATTTATATATATATATATATAATATAATATGAAATAATATATATATAAAAATAATATATATAATAATATATAAATATATATATATATATATGTATTACCTTACAACCTACAATCACTCCCAGGAAGGGTCAAGACTCTGTCAGCACTCTTCTGAATCTTCCTCTATCCTCCAAGACTCCATCTTCCCTCAGCTCCTGCATAGACGGCATTCCATGTCTTCTCAATGAGTCCTCCACCGAACTCTCCCACCTCTTCCTAGGTCTTCTTCTTGGTCTCGTTCCTTCCGGTCTTCCCTCACATCTCTTCTTGGCCACTGTTAAAACACCATCAAATATCACCCTTTTCACCTTCACACTCATTTTTCTGTCTTTCAGTATGGGATACACTGATCTTACGGCCCCCCATACTGTGCTATCTTACTCGAGATCTCTTGACATTTCCACCCTTTCTTCCAAATACTCCACCCAAATACTTACATTTCTCCACCATCTTTATCTCAGTTCCCCTCCACCTCTACTCCCAGCTCTTTCCCTCCATCTTCTTTACTGACCACCATGATCTCCGTCTTTTCTGTGTTCATAGTCAAACCGGCCTCTAAGTCTATTCGCAAAACATATTACTACCTGTCTCACCTGTCTCACCTGTCTCACCTGTCTCCATCTTCGCTCCAGCACGTCAAGTCATCCGCATATGCCAAAATATTACCGTCCAAATCTCTAATATCCTCTCTCACCCTCTTTATCACTACATCCAAATATGAAACAAACAAAATTGGTGACAACACGCTTCCTTGTTTAACCCCTGTTCTCACCTCGAACCATTCCTTATTATCATATTCTGTTCTTACATTTCATTTACTATTCCTATGCAAACTACCGACTGCATATTCTCTCTCCAGCACTTTCCACAGTCTCTCTCTAGGCACTGAATCAAAAGCTTTCTTCAGATCTATGAAAACTATATATGCTCGCTTGTTGTTTCCATAATCTTTCCAGCGTAATTCTCAGAGCGAACAAGAGATCCGTCAGGCATTTTATTCTTTCTATATCCGTGTTGCTCTTCCCCCAGTCAAAGCTCTACTACTGTTCTCAACCTTTTCTCTAGTATTCTCTCGTATGTTTATGCCAAATGTTTCAGCAAGGAAATTTCCCTGTAGTTTTTACTAATCTCCTGATATATATATATAAAATATATTATATATAATATAATATAATATATTATATATATATATATATATAAATATATTAATATATATATATATATATATATATATATATCAGAGCCCTAATCTAAGAGGGTGTACTCATTACGTTTTTTTTCCGAACTCATTTAACGTCCGAGCAGGACGAAACCAAGCCCAAGGAGAGAATAGCTCACATTCTCCTACCCGACCAGTTGCGAACCTAGGACCCTCGCTTTGTTTGGTGAGTGCTCTACCACTGAACTATCGAGCGCTCTTATTCTATCTCTTTTTCTAGACTTCATCTCTAGTTCTTAACCGAAATCCAAGTACTTGGGGGGGGGGGTACTTGACAGGAAAACCCTAACCTGTTTCCTCTCACTGTCTCTATCCTCAATTCTATCAAATTAAATAATAACCTTCGTTTGTCTTGTGTTGATTTCTGGCTGATTAGCACTCCCTCGTTTGATATTGCAATTAGCCAAAGGTATGCCACGAAAAAAGTTTGTTACACATTCTTTACTACTTCCACGGAGAATCATTTCAACTGGAAAACCTTCACTTCAGTTGATGTTAATAAAACATCTTCATATCTTAATCTATTTTTTCATCTGTATTACTTACCTCTTACTTTGTTCTGACTGTCTCAGGATGTATCGATTCAAAAGAAATAATCCTTATGAGTTTAAGAATATAATTTTGACTACAGTATATGATTATTATGGTTTTCCATTTGTGGTGTCATTAAATGGGAAAAACTCTTCCAGTTGACTAGAGTAGGTGACATTAACAATTGTAAAATTGTGGTAAGAAAATAGCCATATATGAATATTTTATTATAGTGGAGAGGAGGAACCTCATACAAAAAGACCAGATTTTGTTTTATATATATATAATATATATTATATATATATATATAATATATAGTAATATAATAAATATTATATATATAGTATAATTATATATATATATTATATTAATATATATATAATATAATATATGACAGAATTTATGCTAGTGAAATACTCATGTTAGTATATGTATAATAAAATCCCTACATTTCACTTTTTATGAAAGTATGTTTTGGTTTTGAACCACACCCTCTCTGATGGTAAAGCAGGTGTGTTACACCCAACCACGATGAGCTAAAAGGAAATCCACCATTTACTTCTGAAAGATTACTTCTTACTAGAAGAATAAGGTACCGTCAATCTGACAGTCATCCTTGGCAGATCTCCCAGCTCACACTCGGGTCAGGGGTCACACAGGGTTAAGTGACCCCTGACACGAGTGTGAGCGTGGAGATCTGCCAAAGGTGACTTTCAGATTGACGGTACCTTATTCTTCTGGGAAGTAAACGGTGGATTTCCTTTTGGCTCATAATGGTCGGGTGCTAAAACCCATACTCTCAATAAAAAGTGAAATGTAGGGATTTTATATATACATATATAAACATGCGTATTTACTTAGCATGAATTCTATAATACAATATGGATCCCGAATTACATTTTCACTTAACCCAGTGTGACCCCTGACCCGAGTGTGAGCGTGGAGATCTGCCAAAGATGACTGTCAGGTTGACGGTACCTTATTCTTCTGCTAAGATAATATGTAAACCGAGATACTTTTAGAAATAAATGTTTTCACATATTAGAGTCGAAACAGCCATGTGCTTAGTAAGAAGCCCGTTCATGTAAGTAGCATCAGGTGACGTAAGTTTAGATGTACATAGAGAAATTTAGTTGCGTCGGGTAAGACAATGGGCAGAGAGAGAGAGAGAGAGAGAGAGAGAGAGAGAGAGAGAGAGAGAGAGAGAGAGAGAGAGAGAGAGAGAGAGAGAGAGAGAGAGGGGCCGTAAATATATGTTGTATGTGCTAAGATAGTATGCATAGCCAGATTATGCTAAAAAATGCTATGTTGGAATGTTAACCCAGGGTAGGTTTGGTTATGACAAGTTAGCCAATTTATTATTAAATATATGCAGTACTACAGGTAGTTAGAGAGGAGACGTATGATTGGCAAGCTCGTTGTTCTAAGTTTCATATTTTGTGCAACATTTGGTTGCTATAGTAATTATCTAAGAAATTCTCAATTCAGTTCAATTAATAGTGGCAGAATAATTGATAAGCTTGTTGTGGTAAGTTTTATATATATTATATATATATATATATATATATATATATATATATATATATATATATATATATATATATATATATATATATATATATATATATATATATATATATATATATATATATATATATATAAAGTATATATATATATATATATATATATATATATATTGTTCAATAAACGGCTGACTTAGTGATCATCTAAGAAATTTTCAATTTATAGCTGCATTTCCAATTACATTTTCATTTTTAGGGTAAAACCCCGTTTCGAGGTTCTATCCTCATCTCAATTCTGATTCCTCAGGAATCATCCTTCGTCATCGTTTCTTCGTCATCTTCTGTTTTGCACTCTGTGCGTTTGTCCTTTTTTCTTCATTGGGCCCATTCCTGGGGGCTCTCAGGTTACCCGTAGGAACTTGAAACTATCAAATTTGAGTTCTATGGTTTAGGAGACATATACATTGACACTAATATTGTGCTGGTAAGAAAATGTATGCTAACTCGGCACCGCACTGATTCCAGCACCAGCTCCGAATCCGGGTCTTTTTATGCCTTATGGCTCATGTGCTCCGGCACATGAGACTTCTTCTTATTCCTTCTTCTTCATCCTTCCTCCATCTTCTTCTGTTATGCATTCCATGCATTTCTTCATTTTTCTTCTGGCTCCAGCTCCGGCTCCGGCCCCGGCTCCGGCTCCGGCCCCGGCTCCGGTTCAATGCTCAGGCACATGAGTCAACTCAGACTCCGTTTTCTTCTTCATAGAAATACTGCTCTCTGACTGGTTAGCCTGGCATTTGTGTTTATTACTACAACACCTTTGTAACGCAATAAGTCTTCCAGAGAACGCAGAAAGACGATTTGAATATCGATTTGGGGGTAAAAAACCTCAAAGTTCAGGCAAGTTCCAAAATTCAAAAAACAGTCTTCCAGACCTCAAAATCGGTCTCACCGACACATCAAGTGTCAAAATCTAACAAAAGATGGAAATTTCAAAGTCAGCTGCCGACATGCCTTGGATTTCCTGCAGGTTTGGCGATCCATGACCTCCGAAAACGCTCTTGCTGTCCTCAAAAACGTCACATCAAGCCTGAAAAACCTAATGTTGGAAAATGTTGCACATGCTGCTTTACAACATCCGCTTGCAGCATTTTGGCTGTCGAAGTTGCACCGCACCCTATGCTATTATTATCCACTCTAAATTGATAAGAATATGT
>JABUQX010009244.1:10000-15000 GCA_015478945.1 Trachelipus rathkii | reverse complement strand
GACAGAGGGGGGACGAAACGACTTTACATATAATAAGCTTTATACGCTGATTCCAAATATGTAATTTTTCGAGTTTTTTTTTGTTTGTTTTTTTTTACATTCCGGTAATAAGCTTTATACGCTGATTCCAAATATGCATTTGGTTTTCCTGTAAGTGTCATACATTTCGAGATAATTCTCCTGGCCCTTTTCTGGAATTATGCCCTTAAAAAAAAATATTATTAAACTGGATAAAGTTTAATAAAGTACCAAAATCGTACAAAATATTTTTTGTTATCACTCCTTTACCTTGTCTCTCTCTCTCTCTCTCTCTCTCTCTCTCTCTCTCTCTCTCTCTCTCTCTCTCTCTCTCTCTCTCTCTCTCTCTCTCTCTCTCTCTCTCTCTCTCTCTCTCTATATATATATATATATATATATATATATATATATATATATATATATATATATATATATATATATATATATATATATATATATATATATATATATATATATATATATATATATTACACAACATATTTTCTTTTAAAAGGAACATTAAATTTGAAATAATGGACTTCATCATTAATAAAATAAATTGACTTTTCATTCTTTTTTTAACCTAATTTAATTTTACCCTAATCATGAAAAATTTAAACAAAATTGTAAATACTTTACCTAAAATTTTATGACTAAGAAAAACGCGGGACATTCAATTCACATGAACCATATATATATATATATATATATATATATATATATATATATATATATATATATAAATATATATATATATATATATATATATATATATATATACATTTGTTTGTATATATATATATATATATATATATATATATATATATAGCAAGGTCGCGGGTTCGAATTCTAGTTCGGATCCTAGGTAGAAATTACCTAGAAAGTTCCCCTCCTTGAATAGGGTTATGCCAGTGAGGTGTGATTTTATTAAAAACCTATATATATATATATATATATATTATATATATATGCTATATATATATATATTTATATATATATATATATATGAAATATATATATATATATATATATATATATATATATATATATATATATATATATATATATATTGTTTAAATCAACTAAAAAACATTTTTGTGTTTTGTTTATTTATTTTTATAATAATAATAAATAATAATTTAAAAGTGCTTTATAAGAAAGCATATAGCTAATACATCATAATTGAATATTTATATAATTAACAAATGGAATAAAATCAATAATAGCTAAAATAAAAAATTGATAGCAAATCAAAATACGAGTACGAAAATTAATCAAAAACAAATAACTTAATCATATTTTCTTTGTTATATAATTGGTATTAAGATAAAGTAATAAAACCTTTTTAGAAAATTAGTTACTAAGTTGAATTCGAGAGCGGGCAGTACATCAAATATTTCGAATATTACAAATTAACATAAATATTTAACATATATTTAATTATAACTTACTTAACAACCGCTCCCAGGATGGGTCAGGACCCTGTCAGCGGGGTCAGCGCTCTGTGATGCAATCTCTATACAAGGGTGAGAAACTCAGTAGTAGGACAGGGATTCCGGAGCACGAAAGTCACTATAAATTTTTGACCTTTTTTGACCGCGACCTTTTTTGAGCTCGAATTTTTACCTGACCTTGACCTTTTTGGGCAACCCAAATTTTTGGCCTTGACCTTTTTTCGACCAACCCTTTGGTCTTCCATGGGTCATTTTTGGCCCACGGTAATTTTTTGGCAACCCTAATTTTTTGGCAACCCTAATTTTTGGCAACCCTTCGAAGAAGGGTTGCGCCAAACGGTTGCGTAGCAACCGTTGTACGTACCCCACCCTAATTTTTTCGACCATGGGTCATTTTTTGCCCACGGTAATTTTTGATCTTCATTTAGGGGCTTAGCCCGTTTTTGATGTCTTTACCTTGTTTGACCATGATATTTCGGCCTTGACCTTGCCATATACCATGGGTCAATTTTGGCCCACGCCAATTTTTGGCCACTCGTGTCCCACCCGTCACATATTTCGTTCCTAACTTGAACGCATGTATGGATCTATCCTAACTTGAACACCTACACACACACACACACACACACACACACACACACACACACACACACACACACACACACACACACACACACACACACACACACTTACACTTATACATACATTCACTATGACATTTACCCATAGACACTTACATTTACACTTATACACACGTACAAACACACGACCAATCCTTTGGTCTTCCATGGGTCAATTTTGACCCACCCTAATTTTTGGCCACCCTTTAGGGGCTTAGCCCTTTTTTGATGTCTTTACCTTTTTTGTCCTTGACCTTTTCTCCAAAGCTTGACAGATACCATGGGTCAATTTTGACCCACGGTAATTTTTTGTCCTTCCTTTAGGGACTTAGCCCTTTTTGATGTCTTAACCTTGTTTGACCATGATATTTCGGCCTTGACCTTGCCATATACCATGGGTCAATAAAATAATTTTTTGGCCACTCGTGTCCCACCCGTCACATATTTCGTTCCTAACTTGAACGCATGTATGGATCTATCACACACACACACACACACACACACACACACACACACACACACACACACACACACACACACACACACACACACACACACACTTACACTTATACATACATTCACTATGACACTTACACTCACCCATAGATACTTGCACTTACATTTACACTTATACACACATACAAACACACTACCAACCCTTTGGTCTTCCGTGGGTCAATTTTGGCCCACGGTAATTTTTCTTCCTTTAGGGGCTTAGCCCTATTTTTTGATGTCTTTACCTTTTTTGTCGTTGACCTTTTCTCCAAAGCTTGTCAGATACCATGGGTCAATTTTGACCCACGGTAATTTTTTGTCCTTCCTTTAGGGACTTAGCCCTTTTTTGACCATGATATTTCGCCCTTGACCTTGCCATATACCATGGGTCAATTTTGACCCTAACTTGTTGGCCCTCGTGTCCCAACTTTGATGGTTCCCAATCACCGTAAGAAGTATCTAGTGATGTTCTATTAGTGTTCTATGAGTATTAGATGAGTGCCAGGTGAGTGCCAGGTGAGTGCCAAGTGAGTGCCAATGAGTGCCAATGAGTGCCAAGTGAGTGCCAATGAGTGCCAAGTGAGTGCCACATAGTGCCAAGTGAGTGCCACATAGTGCCAACTGAGTGCCACTTTTTTCAAGCCTTTTCTAGCCTCCCCTGAGCCTAGAATAGCCCTAATATGGGTATCTACCCCTAGGTTATAAGGTATGAGGATTCGATTGGTGTATATTACAAGTTGCTAGAATGATTCCTACTATGAGTTAGTATTTTTCTACCACTTATAGCCTATATATATATTACTTGCACACACACCTACACACATACACTATAACACTTATACACACATTCCCTATGACATATACACACTATGACATAAGCACTTACAGTCTCCATAGACACTTACATTCACATATACACCTACACCCCACACACAGATACACTTACACTTACACTCACACACTCGATATTTTGATGCCTCAACTTTGATGCCTCAACTTTGATGCCTCAACTTTGATGCCCCAGCATAAATGCCTCAGCATTGATGCCTCAACTTTGAAGGTTCATCTTTGATGACGTCATCTTTGATACCATCTATATTGATGATTCATCTTTGATGAAATCACCTTTGATGGCTCATCTCTACCCCACATCATAGAACAGAGTTAATATTAATGTCTTCCCCTAGGTCATAATTGGGCTGGGTCGCCGCATGCGCCCTCCGCCTGAATCAGTGTTTGCCCGCGATTTGACCATACTTGCGAACGAAAATATGATATCAACGCAAGCTAAACAATTTCTTTAATATACTATGAGTCATTCATTTTTATTTCATACTTAAACATTTTTATTAAAAACATTTTGCGATCCTAAAACTTTGCCTCATTACAGACATCTTTTATATTTTTACTTAATACTTTTTAATTTATAAATTTTTAAAAAATTGTATGTAAGAAGAAAAAAACCAGAGTGCCTGATATATAAACATTTTATTTTACTACAATTGTACGAAATTTTATTAAAAACATATACTTTACAAACCTTAAAGCAGTAAATCAGTAAATCAATAAAGGTGTTACCTAACACCTAGGGGGGATTAGTATGCTTTTGTTTTACTGCTTTACTGTTTTAACTCATGTTTTACTGCTTTAACTCATGTTTTACTGCTTTAACTTATATGTTTTACTGCTTTAACTCACATATTTATTAACATTACATACCTTAAAGCAGTAAATCAGTAAATCAATAGAGGTGTTACCTAACACCTAAGGGATTAGTATGCTTTTGTTTTACTGCTTTACTGCTTTACTGCTTTAACTCATGTTTTACTGCTTTAACTTATATGTTTTACTGCTTTAACTCACATATTTATTAACATTACATACCTTAAAGCAGTAAATCAGTAAATCAATAGAGGTGGGACCTAGCAACAAGGGGATTAGTATGCTTTTGTTTTACTGTTTTACTGCTTTAACTCATGTTTTACTGCTTTAACTCATGTTTTACTGCTTTAACTCATGTTTTACTGCTTTAACTCATATGTTTTACTGCTTTAACTCATATATTTATTAACATTATGTTTTTTATTTTGTTTTAATACTTTTTATTTATTTTATTATTATTTTTATTATTATTTTATTTTTATTTTTATTTTATTATTATTTTTATTATACTTAGTGTTATTTACTTCATGCCTATTGTTATTATTATTTAGAACACACATTCACTATGACACTTATACACACATTCACTATGACACTTACATTTACCCATAGACACTTACATTTACACTTACACACACACACACACACACACACACACACTCACACAGATTTACTTACACACATAGTTGCCACACTCACACAGATTTACTTACACACACAGATTTACTTACACACACAGATTTACTTACAC
>JABUQX010009244.1:0-5000 GCA_015478945.1 Trachelipus rathkii | reverse complement strand
CATCAAAGTTGAGGCATCAAAATATCGAGTGTGTGAGTGTAAGTGTATGTGTGTGTGTGTGTAAGAATTGTGAGTGTAAGTGTATATGGTTTAATGTAAGTGTCTATGGAGACTGTAAGTGCTTATAAGTGTCATAGTGTGTATAAGTGTCATAGTGAATGTGTGTATAAGTGTTATAGTGTATGTGTGTAGGTGTGTGTGTGCAAGTAATATATATATATATATATATATATATATATATATATATATATATATATATATATATATATATATATATATATATATATATATATATATATATATATATATTATAAATGATAGAAAAATACTAACTCATAGTAGGAAGCATCCTAGCAACTTTTTATATACACCAATGAATCCTCATACCTTATACTCTAGGGGTGGTAGACACCAATATTAGGGCTATTCTAGGCTCAGGGGAGGCTAGAAAAGGCTTGAAAAAAGTGGCACTCAGTTGGCACTATGTGGCACTCACCTGGCACTATGTGGCACTCACTTGGCACTCATTGGCACTCACTTGGCACTCATTGGCACTCATTGGCACTCACTTGGCACTCACCTGGCACTCACCTGGCACTCATCTAATACTCATAGAACACTAATAGAACATCACTAGATACTCCTTACGGTGATTGGGAACGAATGTGACGGGTGGGACACGAGTGGCCAAAAATTAGCGTGGGCCAAAAATTGACCCATGGTATATGAAGTCAAGGCGAAATATCATGGTCATTAAGGTTAAGACATCAAAAAGACTCGATCCACAAAGGAAGGGCTTAAAATTGCCGTAAATTCCAGGTGACCATGGTATCAACAAGCTTTGGAAAAGGTCAACGACAAAAAAAAGTAGAACATCAGTAGGGCTAAGACCTAAAGGGTGGCCAAAAATTAGGGTGGGTCAAAATTGACCGCGGAGATAAAGGATTGGTCGTGTGTTTATACATGTGTATAAGTGTAAATGTAAGTGCAAGTATCTATGGGTGAGTGTATGTGTCTATAGTGTATGTATGTAATAAATATGGGTGTGTGTGTGTGTGTGTGTGTGTGTGTGTGTGTGTGTGTGTGTGTGTGTGTGTGTGTGTGTGTGTGTGTGTGTGTGTGTGTGTGGAGTGTTTCAAGTTAGGATGGATCCTTTGGTACGGGCAAGTTAGGGACGAAATATGTGACGGGTGGGACACGAGTGGCCAAAAATTAGCGTGGGCCAAAATTGATTATTATATGGTATATGGCAAAGATCAAGGCCAAATATCATGGTCAAACAAGGTTAAGACATCAAAAAAGGGCTAAGTCCCTAAAGGGAAGGACAAAAATTACCGTGGGTCAAAATTGACCCATAGTATATGGCAAGGTTAAGGCCGCGACAAAGAGTAAAGACATCAAAGAAAATAGGGCTAAGACCCTAAGGGTGGCCAAAGTGAGATTGAGTCAGAATTGACCCATGGAAGATAAAGGATTGGTCATTGTGTTTGTACGATGTATAAGTGTAAATGTAAGTAGTGTAAGTATCTATGGGTGAGTGTAAGTGTCATCGTGAAAGAATATATAAGAGTCAGTGTGAATGTGTGTGTGTGTGACAAATTATTTTATGTGTGTGTGTGTGTGTGTGTGTGTGGGTGGGTGTGTGTATGTGTGTGTGTGTGTAGGTGTTCAAGTTAGGATAGATCCATACAGGCGTTCAAGTTAGGAACGAAATATGTGACGGGTGGGACACGAGTGGCCAAAAATTAGCGTGGGCCAAAATTGACCCATGGTATATGGCAAGGTCAAGGGCGAAATATCATGGTCAAGGTTAAGACATCAAAAAGGGCTAAGTCCCTAAAGGAAGGACAAAAAATTACCGTGGGTCAAAATTGACCCATGGTATCTGACAAGCTTTGGAGAAAAGGTCAACGACAAAAAAGGTAAACATCAAAAAATAGGGCTAAGACCCTAAAGGGTGGCCCAAGGAGTAGGGTGGGTCAAGAATTGACCATGAGATAAAGTTAGTCGTGTGTTGTACGTGTGTATAAGTGTAAATGTAAGTGTCAAGTATCTATGGGTGAGTGTAAGTGTCATAGTGAATGTATGTATAAGTGTAAGTGTGTGTGTGTGTGTGTGTGTGTGTGTGTGTGTGTGTGTGTGTGTGTGTGTGTGTGTGTGTGTGTGTGTGTGTGTGTGTGTGTGTGTGTGTGTGTGTGTGTGTGTGTGTGTGTGTTCAAGTTAGGATAGATCCATACATACGTTCAAGTTAGGAACGAAATATGTGACGGGTGGGACACGAGTGGCCAAAAATTAGCGTGGGCCAAAATTGACCCATGGTATATGGCAAGGTCAAGGCCGAAATATCATGGTCAAACAAGGTAAAGACATCAAAAAAGGGCTAAGCCCCTAAAGGGTGGCCAAAAATTACCGTGGGCAAAAAATGACCCATGGTCGAAAAAATTAGGGTGGAGTACGTACAACGGTTGCCAAAAAATTAGGGTTGCCAAAAAATTAGGGTTGCCAAAAAATTACCGTGGGCCAAAAATGACCCATGGAAGACCAAAGGGTTGGTCGAAAAAAGGTCAAGGCCAAAAAAGGTCAAGGTCAGGTAAAAATTCGAGCTCAAAAAAGGTCGCGGTCAAAAAAGGTCAAAAATTTATAGTGACTTTCGTGCTCCGGAATCCCTGTCCTACTACTAAACTCTTCCATTCAGAGCAAAAAACTAGGGTGGTGAGATGAGGTTCCGAAGCCGCCTCAGAATACACAACCTCTTAGAAGTTTCTTTAGAAATAGATAATGAATAGATAATGAAGAAAGATCAGGAGAAAAGGAAACACCAGAGAGAGAGAGAGAGAGAGAGAGAGAGGAGAGAGAGAGAGAGAGAGAGAGAGAGAGAGAGAGAGAGAGAGAGAGAGAGAGAGAGAGAGAGAGAGAGAGAGAGAGAGAGAGAGAGAGAGAGAGAGAGAGAGAGAGAGAGAGAGAGATAGAGAGAGAGAGAGAGAGAGAGAGAGAGAGAGAGAGAGAGAGAGAGAGAGAGAGAGAGAGAGAGAGAGAGAGAGAGAGAGAGAGAGAGAGAGAAATCCTTCCAAGAAAGATCACGAAAAAGAGATAAAATAATATTAAGATCAAATGAAAGTTTGAGTTGTGTATTTTCGAAGATAATATTAAGACAGTTGGAAAATATGCTGAGTAGATAGACGAAGGAGTTGAGTTAATGAGGCATTGAGAACAACTTTCTTTTTCCGAACTAGAGATATAAGAATATTCAAAGGTCATTTGCTCCAAGACCACCGTCCTAGCATCAACTATTGATGTTGAGTTGGTTGTCTTTCAAATTGGGAGAAGTAATGAAGAGTGGAGTCGGCATATTAGTGGATATTAGACGAGGTAACAGATAGGCCACTAAAGGAGAGTATAAAATGAGCTGATGATAGAACAGAAAATTCCGAAGATAGATTTAAAGAATGAACAGTGGTCATCTACAACAGCGGCTGTAAAATGATCGGAAAGGAAGTTAAAGAGATTACAGAGAGAAAAAGATACCAAATTAAAGCTTCGTTTCAGATTCTATCGAAAGCTTTCGATATGTCTAGCCACAACGAAATATTCACCGAAATGTAGAAGGGCAGAGGATCAAGATTTAGAGACAAAGGAAAGAAGATCACCTGTCGAACGTTCTTTACAAAAACCTTACAACAAATCGGAGATAAGATTAGAAGATTTAAGTTAAGGATAGATTCGAGAATCGAAAAACCAGAGGTAAAAGCAATATGACGCTAGGTAGATGGTTGACTGTGTTCCCTCTTCTTCGGTACTGGCTGAATAGGAGTACGATCCCAGCAGGAGGAAAAGATTGAAGTTGATAGGAAGAGACAAAACAGTTTACCAAGGAAGGGTGCAAGCTCAGAAATGAAAATTTTGAAGATCACTTGAGGGATACCATCAGGACCTTACTCTTTCTTATCCTTATGCTCAGAAAGAGCAGAAATAGTATCTTTAGAAGAAATTACGGCACGTCTAAATTAGGAGGCGTTTTTCAAATCAATTGAAAATGCCCTATAAGCTGAAGAAATTCCCGAAATATTTATATATTATAGCATTTATTTAAAACAATTCTTCTTTCAAACTTTTAGAGCTTCACACTTCGTTAATTTGTTTATTTTTTTGTCAATTTTTTTCTTTATGTATATATATATATATATATATATATATATATAATATATATGTATATATATATGTATATATATATATATATATATAATATATATATATATATAATAATATAATAATATATATATATATATATATATATATATATATTAATATATATATATGTATATAATAAGAAAATATATTTATAATAATAAAATATAATATAATATAATATAATATATATATGTATATAATATATAATATATATATATATATAACAATATAATATATATATAATATAATATAATAATAATAATAATATATATATATATATATATATATATATATATATATATATAATAATAATAATAATATATATATAATATATATATATATAATAATATATATATAATAATAATATAATATATATATAATAATAATAATAATATATAATAATAATAATATATATATATGTAATATATATATATATAATAATAATATTATATATATATATATATATATATATATATATATATATATATATATATATATATATATATATATATATATATATATATATATATATTTTTTTTTTTTTTTTTTTTTTTTTTTATAAAGATTATTTTTTAACTTTAAGTGTTTGTTGTTTTTAGCTATTTTATTTATTTATTTTTAGTTTTAACTGTTTTTATTTATTTATTTATTTACCTTATTTATTTACTTGATTTTCTTTTTGTAGCATGTCTCAAAAATATTGCATCAAATATTTTCATGAAAACATTAAAAGTGAAATTGACGCTGCAAATTTTTTTCAAAAGTTTAATATTATTCCCTCAAGTAAAGTATGCAACAATAATCATTTTATG
>JABUQX010009243.1:37500-85000 GCA_015478945.1 Trachelipus rathkii | reverse complement strand
TGTGATATATATAATATTATGAAAGATGATACAAATGTTATTTACATTTTAATGTTAATATATATATCATTATACTACTGGTTATAATAGTGTATTTACAGCTATATTATTTATACTAATCATGTTAAGGTACAAAAATAAATATTGCAACTTGAGAATACTTTTCTCACAAAGTATAAATGAATTATTATTCTCTTAGTTTAAATAACTAAATATGAATACTATTTATTTGATGTCATGTGATAGATTTAATCTCATTTTACTCACTCTATCTCATCTATATCAAAAGGTATTTAGTTTTCAATTATTTTTATTTACTATATTATTTTATATATATATATAGTAGTATAAAATAATAAACATAATAATAATATATTATATATATAATTTAAAATAAAATGATAATTAAAGGTTAGTTATAAATTCTGAATATTTATTTATATTATATAATAAAAATTTATAATAAAATATAAATATTATAATAAATAAGACATAAAAATTGCACCTAGATAAAACTTAAAAAGTCATAATTATAAAATGATAAATCTTTATAACATAATTAATAAATTAATATATATAAATAGTATATTTATATATATACCATCATACTCTCGTTCTATGTATATATACTGTTATACTCAACAAGTTGGTGTCGAACTCATTTTTAAAGAATTGACCGACCAGTGAGTTTGGGATAGAGAACATGTGAGCAGTTAAGACTGCTATTAGCCGGTTAAAATAGAGAGCTACGCCATAATTAATAAGCCTGTCGTTTGCATTGCTAAGATTGAATACACATTTAACAATTCCATAATTTTCCCACAAATATATTTCGACGAATATTTTATTTCTTCCTACGAATTTATGTTGAGTTGTGAGTAAGCCGCAAAGCTTGAAAGATGCTCGATATTTCTCATAATTTGTCAATTCCATTTCCGCATTTTTTACTATGTATATATATATATGTGTTCCAAGCAACCTTCTATTGACTTATTTAAATTATTAGTTTATAGTATTTATTTTTAATTTAGGTATATTATATATATATATTAATTAATATTATATATATATATATAAATATATATATATATATATATATATATATATTATATATATTATATAATATATATAATATATATATATGATATAATTATATTATACTATATATTTTATATTATATATTATATATATATATATATATATATTATGATTATTATATATATATATATTAATCTATATTATAATATATATATATATATATTATATATATATATATATATAGATAATATAATATATTATATAAATATATATATATATATATATTATATATTTATTATTATATATTATATATTATATATATTATATATATATATATTATATATAATTATAAATTATTTATTTATATATATTATTGCTATCTAGTTATAGTATGTAAGTGATACGTATTTATATATCCTAAGTCCCTACTTCTATCTTATAATCTTCATGCCTTCGTACTTCTTTATCTATATTCTTGCATTACTATCTTTCTTCTTTTACTTATTCTACTCTTCTGCTTATTGTCACTCCGTAGATTTCTTCTTATGATATATTTTTCAGTTCTTTTTCTTCCTTGTTTTTCTCTCAGAATCTTCCCGAGGAGGTACCCATTCCCCCGACTCAATACTCCTATATTATATAACTATTCTTACCTCCGTTTCATATCCTATAGTTACCATCATATATTTATCATAATTATATTAATTATTATATTCTTCTAAATTCGCTCAATATTATATACCTTTATATACATTTATTATATATATATATATACTATATCTATATTATAATATATTATTACCTTGTTCTCTCTTCTATAGATAATATAATTTTTATAAGTATATATATCTCACTAATATTCTGCGCAAGATAACACAGCACCTCACCTTTACTTTCCAGTAAGGTGATAGATAATGTTGTATAACAGCGCGTGCGTAAATAACCTACTATGATTCACTAGGCAAGTATGGCGGATCTCATATATTATATGATAGTTATAATAGGTTAACAATAACATAGACATAATATCCGTAAAATATAGTATATATAATATAACATACAATCGTTTAATCAATATATATTAATATAATAAAATAAAAATTAAATATCTATTTTATTTATATATATATAATTTTATATTAATATATTTATATATTTATTTATATTTTAATTAAAAGATTAATTTTTTTTAATTATGTTTAAAATTTTAATATATATATATTATATATTTATTGATATTATTAATTTTTTTTATAATAATTTTTTTTTTTTTTATATATATATATATATATATATATATATAATATAATTATTTTTTTATTTATTTATTTTAAAGGGAATTTACCCTTACTCAACTTTGGTCATTAAGTGCAGCCACTGGTACACTCTCGCGTGTTTCTGCTGCCCGATTTTATCTTACATATCCCAGCCCCTCTCTCTCTCTCTCACTCAAATCGCACCACTCACCCCGCTTTTCAATATTGAATATTAAGGAATGTGTCATCATTGATAAAGGTACCGCAGATTTAAAAAATAAATATCGAAAATATTTATATTTTATTAAAGAATTAGATATTTACATATAAAATTTTGCCATCGATTATAATTTTTACATAGTGCACCATTAGAACAAGATCTGAAACATTCAAGCACATAGAAAGCATATCGGATGGTTAAAGATGAACTATAACCATCTGCCCAATTGTGAAAAATCATATAAATAGAAAAAAAGCGGTCACCATCGCACTCCCAAAAAAAAACAGATAAAACGAATCATTGTTATATGCGTGCAAACCTATATCAAAAATCGATTTAACCGGTCAACGTTAAATAGAAGATAAAACCTGAATCCAGGATATAAACCAAAAAGCTATATAACTCTATTACTCAGGTGAAGTTCAGGCCTATCCGCTCCCGTTAATGAGCGGCCTAGGAAATCCTGTATATATTATATATCGACACAGTCTTCCAGACCTATTGATCTAATAATTATCGGTTCTCATACCGTAATCCTTATAAAAAACATATCTTAACTTGAAAAGTAATCAAACATGTGCAAAATCACAATAATAGTCTACTTGCTAAAGAATGTTGCCTATATATGCCTAGGCTACACGCAAAAGTCATGACACTGCAGCGTAATAAACTATAACAGCTTCAGTGGACCATAAAACATTTAATTGGCCTTTTTTGTGATCAGGTTCGTGTACCCAAAGCATTTTTCATCGACTGCAATTACCTTTGTAAAAAATTATTTATTTTAATATATTGTTATTAATAACACCCTTAATTTACTAACTGTAAGACACCAACATGTTATGTTAAGGTTTATTGCTGGCCATGCGTACCCGCTTGTAATATCACTCTGTCTCAATATTTGTTTATTGCTCTCAGCACACGCCACCGGCCTCCAGCACCGGCCTGCCGGTTTCTGACTCATAAGTGGCCTCCGACTCAAGAACTCCTTCTCACTCTTTCCTTCTCTGACTCCGAATCCGACTCCATTTCTCCACTTCTCTGTATGTATTTCATCCAATTCTGATGGGCGGCAGACTCCCCACTCTGCGGGCGCGGGTTCCCCCGACACCCCTCACGATTTTGAAACCATCAATATTGCAGATCTATTGGGCTTCGAAAACACATATGATATAGGTACACCAATATATTGTTATACGATATGGTGCTTAGTATAGTATACCTCGCAGAGCAAGAAGTTAACCAATATATATTTTTTTTATTATGCTCTGGCAGGAAAATGTTTTTTTTTTTATTTTCTTTTCGGGTTTTCCGGCCCGGGCTACGCCACCAGGTAGCCGGATCACCGGCCCCCTGCGATGCCAACTCTGTTCAGATTCCGATAGCCACTCTTTCTAGAAATTTCGAACTCTGCAAAGATCCTAAAAGGCGGTCAGCACACAGTTATCAGACCTAAGTCTTCCACCCCGACGTAACCATGTCGATTTTTAGGCGTCGTGGGGACTCCCCCGTCGAGTCCCCCGGGGGTACCACGGGGTTGCTAACTTGCGATTAGGTACGCCCGATATACCTGCCGAGCGCTCACCAGTTCTGCTACACTCCTCTCCGTTGGTTTAACCCTTAGGATAATCCCGTTTTGTTCCAAATTTTAACCCGATAGATATTAACTAACAATAACCAACAAAAATGAATATTGACGACTTTTGGCCAAAATTATGACTATAGCGGAGCTCACCAGAGGTCTCCTGCTGCCTCTCGCCCCAGAGCCATTCCGTAGCCGGACTCTAAAAATCGATTCCTTATCGCGACTAAATATATAAATTAACGTATAAAAATAAAGACCCGAATTACCCACTTTTTAACAATTTTAACATTATCAAGCCCTCCTTTCCTGAGTCTCATTCAGTTATATGTGTTGTTTGATTTGAAAAGTTTTTGATATTTTCCTGTAGTGTTATAGTTTTTAGTTACAGATGATGCTTTCGGTAAGTGCTGACCGTATATATATACTACTTATATATATAATATTATATATTATATATATTATATATATATATATATATATATATATTATATTAATATATATATATAATATATATATATATTTATATATATATAATATATTTTATTATATTATATATATATATAAATATATAGAAATATTAAAATTGTTGGTAATTTTACCCAGGAGGGTTGTCACCCCCGATCTTTATGAAAATCACAGGAATATTAACTTCTAAAATAATTAATAATATAAAGAATAATAGTTGGAAAAACGAAATATTGTCGCTTCTACTTTAGCTGGAAAAAAAGTTACAGCGCTCTTCAAGTTTTTGTTAAAATCTACAATTAAGACATATTAGTCTATATGGATCCGATCAGTGATACTAGGTTATTTCAGGCCCTTCCTAAGTTTAAGGTTTATAATTGAACAGTTTGTTAGGTATACACATGAGAAAATCTATGTAAGATTAACAATTTATCATAAAGCCATGAAGTAGGATGAGCCCTAATGAGCCACGAGATACTATACCACTAATATATTTTATATAAGAAGTCGTATGGGAAGAATATTTTTAACTCTTCTCAAGAGGCTGAACTTTTTTCTAAGGGAGACTTGCCGATTTTCATTGTATCATATTTCTTTTCTTATTATTATTTTTAGAGTTATCATGTTATTTTTAAAAAAAAAATAAAAATTGTTTTTTTTTTTAACAAATTATACCTATGTAGGTTTTTATTTACAACTTTGAATAGATATATAAATATATAATATATATAAGGCTGTAACCTTTTTTTTCTATAGGAGTGCGACGATATTTTCGTTTATTCACTATTCTATTTATTATTATTTTTTTAGAGTTATAATATAATTAATATATATTCCTGTGATGTTTACAGTTAAAAATCGGGTATAGGTGACTAATCCCTCTGGGTAACAAATAATTACAAATTGTTATAAATAATTTCTATTTTTATTTTAACAGCAGAGACTTGCTGTTTTTTGTTTAGTTTTTTTTATCATTTTGCGTTCTCCTCATAACATATAACTCATTTTCTCCAATATGCTTTTAATTTTACCCTTAATTTTTTAGTTATTATCGTATACGGACCAAAAATAAAGATTTTGTTACATACCACTCAAACTCCACTTGATATATTACCTACATATACCCCTATAACCTATCTAATTTACCATGCTTAGTAATTTAATAATATATAATTATGCTAGTATCAGCGTTATAATAGTTATACCAAAAATATAAGATAAATATTAGCTAAGTATTGTTAAAAAACAATTTAGCTTTGAGGTATTCTTTAAAGTTTAATTTTTTTTTCTCGTTGGATGTTTTGTTTAGAGACAAGAAATTTTTGCCGATTGTAAAAGATTCGTTTTCAGTATGTTTTATTTGCTGCTGGTGTATTATCAATGTTATTGTTATTCTTTAGCTGATATCACAATTATATATAGGTATGATATATTAATATATTATATATATATATACTATATATATATATTAATATATATATATATATATAATTATATTAATTCTATATATTATGTATATATATATATATATTAATATATTATAATATATATATATATTTTTATGCTCATTACCCCCTTCAAGGGGTTATTGATTCTTATATATGCCACATCTTGTACAATCCATCACTTACATTTTGATACTTTTCCAATTCATTTCCCGAGGTAATCTTCTCATAATTAACTAAGTTTCAATTCTAACACATATTCTCGATTAGTAATATATTAGTACAACTAATTTCAATATTATTGACTTTCGTTCTGTTAGTTAATGTTCCCTTGTGAATTCCTATCATCATTCTTTACTTTACACTCTTTAAATTATTGTGTTTAGTGTTCATTAGGAAATACTGTTCATCTTAAATTTAAGTTTTTATGATCAATCCATTTGTATCCTTTCACTAGTTTGTTCGATCCACTACTTATAATAATATGTTAATTACATGTTTATCTCTTTTCACTATTCTTTACTTTCTTCCTTGATTTCCCTCATTTTCTCTTTTTTATGGTAGCGTGTTTATTCTCCCTGATATATAATATCTTCTGTACTCGATTTACATTATCGTAATAACCTATACTTTCTCACTCTCACTCACTGTACCATCAGCTCTTATATTTATATATAATTTACATTAATCATATTCTTATTAGCTCCTGAGTCCATCCTTTCATTTCTTCTAACATTCGTGTGCCAGTCTCCTGTCTCATTCAAATATAAACACACTTTCCATGTTTTCGTTCAACATTTCACCTCTTTTTGTTTCTTCTCATACTGTATATTCGAACTATTTTATTAGGTATAATCTTATCCACTTGAACGCCTGACATCAATGCATCGTGGACGTCTATATATATATATGTCTGGTGCACCTGACAGTAACGCTTTGTGCTGCTACGGCATTGATGCAATGTCTCTCCGACCACATCGGATAAAAACAAAATATTTATGATCTTTACGTCCTTCGTTATAGATAATAGCATCATTCATACATTTGAAACATCTTCAATACCTAACTCCCATTTTTTAAGCTCATTCGTACACTGATAGCGGATATCATGAATCAACAAATATACAATTTATCACTTTTTTCTATTTATAAGTGATCCATTTCTCCTTGTTTACTACTTGTACACTCTCATTCTTTGATGTGCGTTCCTTTAAAATCTCTAATTAATACGATTCTACTCACATATCAACAACTTGTTTCTTTTATCATGTTTCTTGGCGTGGCTATTCGTCTTTCTTCTTATTAAGACAGCCCCTCCGTTACATTATGTTCATTCTACTCTCTCTGAGCGTCTATATATCTCTCTTCCACATCCATACTATATTTCTTTATCCTTTTCTCATTTTTCTATCCTATGGTAATTAATATAATCAATAGTGGATTTTTTTACATCTTACCTATTGAGATCAATTACCGTAGATTATTATCTGTCCGGTATTTTCCAATTCACTTCACTCACATCCTAACTTAATATTAATAATGCTGTTATAACTATCCTTGTGTATATATCGCACCCTACATACACTAGAGGGTCGTTATTTGATTCTTATTGGTCTTATCGTTACCTTGCCTTGGTTGTGTTTGTTGGCTTTATTCAAAGGATACTTTTTGTTCAATTTCAGAAAGTCTTAACATGAGGCTACGAGTTCTAGCTAGTTATTTAAGATAACTCAGCCATATGTGGCCTTTAATTAAATTATATACAACTAACGTATTAGGTTAAAGGATTGCGGAGTCCGGGTCGGGGTTCGAGAGTGAGTGGAAGTATGTGGCTCCCATTTAAGTTCTGTGCTGCATACAAAAGATGTGCACCTTTTACATCCTTTCCCCACCACTCATCCCTAAACAGGTTGCTTCACTCATAACTTTTCTGCAGGGATCTAATCGCAAAATTCTCCTCGGCCTCTCTTCCTCTCTAGTCTTATCAATTATTTAACATCATCAGTAGTTGATAAAACCCTCTACACGTTATCTAATTTATACCTCTTATCTAATTGCTGATAAAATCAACTTCATCCCTCCCTCGATTTGGATAACTCACTCGTACTAAGAATGATTCGTTTGTCAATTCCTCGCTTTGCACCCGTCTAAGATTACGGTGAGTCTGTTCTAAGCAATGCCCGTGTTTTTTTCACCCGGTGTATGTCCACTTCTATCCCGCCCAATCGACTCACCTGGTGTTCTCCAGTTCTCTGTAATCTTTATTCGTTTTCGGGAGAACACCGGACATTTGAATCCAGTCGTTATGCTAGTTTGCGCTTCGCCCACTCTTTAGTTCGTCGAATCAGGCAGTCCCACCCATTTTGATTACGCTTTTTTGCTAGGCAGCCGAGCGCAAGTCTGATTAACTAAAATGCAATTACTCAAAACCAGATCTTTGCAACGGAAACACCACACCTAAATCATTGCAGCAGGCAATTTGATGATGGTTTCACATTCTCATCATCGAAGTTCTGCTTATCTAATCGTATAGTAAGGTTCGGCTAGTATTTCGGAGAGTATCTAGGTGATCGGATATAATATAGTTATATCGGTAAGTATCGATATATAGATTTTAATTATATATATATAACTTTCAATGATAATATATAAAGTGTATATATATATATATAATATATATATAGGGTATAAGTGGTAGTTATATATATATTAGATAAATATATATATATAATTTTTTAATAATCATGACAATAATAAGTTATAATAATATTATGCTTGTAGTAAATTATATTATTATTATTATTATATAGGACATTATATTCTCATTCAACTCTATAGTTCAATGTATAGGTACAAGTGTACTCTCAACACTTGCAAACTACTTCCATATCACAAAAATTGCACAATTATATATGCGATAAAACTTATCACTCACTGAGAAAGGGATCAAATAGATTGTCATCTCTGGGTGTTGACAAAATAACCAGGGCATGTTTTCTTCTCTATATCGGGTTAACATCTATATTCTCAATATTTATTTGCAACGAAGGATTTAATTACGAAATTTAAATGATTTATAGAATTTTGATAATATTAAAAAATATAACTAAATAATTAATATATAAGTTAATTTATATTATGAATTATTATTATCTTAGAATAGGATTAAAAGATATCACCATTAGGTATACTAGATAAGATACATAATATTTTCTTATTTTCACATTTAAGATCACTAATATTATTGAATTATATATTATACATAGCTTAGTTGTTATATATTTATATAATACCATTCTTATACTAAAATAAATTACTTAAATATATTAATACTATATAGAAGATCAACAACAAAAGCTTAATCTGATTAGCACTTTTTTATATAATTATGTAGACTTATAATGTGCCATTTTGTTGTGGGATATATTAATAGGATAATTGCAGGAAGATTCAAAGTAAAGAAGTTAGTAATAATTTATATATATACATTCTAAAATATAATAATAATAAAAACATTATATTATATTTTTTTATTATTTTATTTATATCTAAAAGTATAGATATATATCTATAAGTTTTTAACATTATGTATACATAAGAAAAAGATATTAAAAAATAAATATTACTTTTAACTATATTATTTTTATATTCCTTATTATATTTTTTCAATGAACATTCATTGGAAAGAATTTCCAGTTCAGCCAAAATATTCACGCTTAATGGACATACAGCTTCTAGAAAAATATAATATACTTGAATAATATATAGAGTAATATAATAAGTAATAGATAAGCAGAGAATAATCCTGATAAAATATTTAAGTAGCTCCTCAAAAAAGAATTATATATTACTGAACAAGAAAGAATTCCTACAATAGTAGTGCTGAAATAGGTCACATTAATGAAATAATTATAGACCTGGTCACCTGGGATTAAGGTTATATAAAGATGTAAATAAAAACAAAATGTAACTTTTCTTTTTGTCCCGGTTCCATAAGACACTGGAAAGAAGAAGTTAGAATTTACGTGCTGATATACCAATACAGAGATCGGACTTTTTCAAAAATTTCAAGCCAGTCGGGTTCACTCGGTTCCTCGGGTCCTGGAACTATATGATATCTACCTCGCGCTCTAGGAAAACGCAGGAATACTTTCTAACGTTAAAACAACTCTTACTAATTGTTGTTACGAATTGTGGTGGAAGTAAAAGAAAAACGTTTATTGGCAAACAGTCACTTGGCAACATCTTTAACGATTTATACTAAAAAATATTTCCTGCTGTTTCGAATAGACAATGTAATAATTTTCTACTGCATATATGGAAGAGACTGGAAAGGAGAGTAACCTAGAAATATTGGCTAGATAAATGAACAATATGGGATTATAGCTTGTCATGCATGCTACTTGCTAACTTATAATGTTAAGTTGGCTATAAAATACTCTTCTTAATAAGTAAAAATTACAATACTCTTTCTTTGAAGAATTTATCCACCTTTTGAATGAGACCAAAATATAATCATTTCCTTATTTTGTCTTCCTGTATCACACCTCAAAACGATCGACGTACAAATTGATCAAATACTTCATATAATACTTAGAAAACTTTGAGTGACTAGTGAATTCTTTAATGCTGCTTGATGATTGGCAGGATACTAGGTCGAAATCCCTAAGTTATATGTAGATAATGGCTCGTTCTTCTTGATAAATTGTATATCTCATCAGAACCTATTGAAATCCATTTCTTCTCGATCTAATTGAGTTTAGCTATTTATCACTTTCTACCTTCAATTTATGCTATTGGTATCTCGTTTTCAAGAATCCTATTTTCCTACTCAAATTCTGCTATATTCATAACCAGAAAATCAAGCATTAGTAATTGTTTGGAATTTGTTGTCTACTTACAGTATTTATTTAAAACATAATTTAATACTATAAGATACAGTTCTCGATTTCTATCTCTTCCTTTTATTCATAAATCTATACTTTACTTCTTGAACTTCATCCTCAGAGTTTGAGAGATATATATGCTGGAGAGCTCAAATATGGAGAATAATTTGATGATATAATTGATTTTGCCATATAGTTTCTGTAACCATGAGAGATTTTGTTTCATCATATCAGAGAATTTTTTCAATTATTATGACATATTTAGCAGTCAATAAGTACTTCATAATTTTGTGAATGTATCTAGTGAATTATAAACTTGCAGATAATGTCTGCTACCAAGTATGGAGATATTATCAGAAATTTATGCATTAGTAATAGAGAATTTGTATCCCTACTTCAGATGCTCAAAACGTGTGGTTATTATAAGTTAGCAAATGTGTGGAGGATGTCAATAGATGTTGACTCACAGTCTCATATGTGATATCTTATATAAATTATAGTTAATCACTCTAGCTCAAAAACGGAATGATTTCATAATTGATCTGATATATCAACAATATTTACTTACCTCATTCTTTATATATATAAATCATATTATATAGTTCTTTTTAGTGAAAGATCCTCATACTTCCTATAATATAAAATAAGTTTATGATAATAAATAACAAAGTGGAAAACTTTGTGGTTGTTATCCTGGACAAATCAGTTCATAGTTTCATATCTAACTCTCTGGAAATGCATCTAATTCTCGAGGATCAAATATGGATTTATGTTAAGTGAGGAATTTCCTATCAATTTCATCATAAATTTAAAAATTTCTAGTCAGTCATGCATATTATAAAATTTTGCACTAAATAGATGTGATATAAGCCTGATGAGAAATACACTTTTTTCTATAATATGTGAGTGAGTATTTTCGTCTAAAGTTGATTTTTTTGTTAACGAACCGCTCGTTTTATAAAGACATTCTACGCTGAGAGTTCAGATATTTAAAAGTCTATAAATGAGTCATTTAATATAATATTACTCTCTTCAATATTTATATCTCATAGTAATTAATATTATGAGTGTCAATACAGCTTATGAATGACAATATATATATATATAAAGACTATAATAATATGAAAATATATAATAATAAAACACATAAAAATGATATAATAAAAAATAATATAATTATAATACATATACATAAAATATATATATAAAATACAAATATTAAAATTATAGAAGAAAAAAATAAAAGATAATAATATTAAATTCACATACATAAATATATATAATATAACTCATAAGATGAGTGAGCGATCCCTAAATGAATTCCCCGGATTATATATCATTGTCGAAGTTTATATTTAAAAAATTAATTTGTCTAGTGAGTTTTAACGTATATTTAAATAATTGATATATGACATTAATAATCTATTATTGATGAGAGTAACATACTATACTAATAAAACTCTTAAATGGGTATTCACGGCATATGTTGAAATCTTATGCTTATATTTTGTCCAGAATGCTACCCAATTATATAAATTGCTAAGTATATATGAAATATATGTGACTTGTCCTTTTATTTCCAGGTGATGTGATGAGGGCTAGTTTTTAATTGCCAAATTCCGCTCCAATACGGAGTGGCTATATGCAATCTATTCACCATATTGTATCGTGCGATAGTAAAGAATGTCGTTCTAAGTTAAAATATGAAGAGTTTGATGTGAAAGTTAGAAACAATATAGTAGTCTATATATAAGTCGATTTAATCATAATTTATAAATTTAAAGGAAGAAAGTTGTCACGAAGAATATAGTTGCTAAGGTTCCGGCCGGAGAATTGCCTAGGTCCGGAATTTATTTGTTAGATTCCGAGCTAATTCCGTGTTACCGGCCGAACTGAAAATTTTCATTTTTCCAGGTATCCATCCCGTGATAATAGATATATATATACATATATATTATATTATTAAATATTATATATTATATTATATTTAATATATATATACCTATATTATATAATATATAATATAATAACTTATAACTAAAAAGTACAATAAATAGTTTATTAAGTATTATTATATTAATTAATATGTATATTGGTAAAATATATATATATATTATTATATAAATGTATATATATTATATATAATAAATTTATTGAATATTAGTGTTTAATATATTAATATACTTATAATTGCTTATTCTTACTATGGTATGTTATGACATTTCTCAGCTGCTATATTAACCTAATGGGCCATCTGGTACCTCATGATTCTAGATGATTTTGCCATATTATTGGTTATCACCCTAACATCCTCCACACAACATCTTTAGAAGTAACACTCCACCTATTCATATACTACTCCACAATTTCTTTAGACTCCATAAACATTTATATATGCACCACACCCCATTTATAGAATCATACTATTCTTACACACAATCTCCAATCCAGCTTATATCCCTATATGTAATGTGGGCGCGTGAGAAAGAATATAGGAATATGATCCTACTATAGGTGTGTCCTTGCAGCTGATTTCATTTAGGAAGAGCGCAGACCCAAGTAGCGGTGGTATTTAGGTAGGTAACAGCCTGCTAATACCCTCACATCTACACACTCTTGATTACTTCTCGGCAGGATATCGCTAAAGATATTGGCGAGCTCCTCGTGTCTAGAGGTATCGTGATCGCCGCTAGAAGCACGGCCTTTCCTAGAGTATCTTTCGTAGCGAAAAATGATAAGATCAAATATATGTTGGATGTACTATGCGTGAAGTGTCATAGAGAATATGACATGTAGTAAGGTATACGAGTAAATGGATTTTAGTTAATAGTAGAAGTGCAATTTGATTTATTATCATCGATGGGACTGAATAAAAGTAACAATGATTGAGAATAAATTGTATATTAAAGAAAGTGAGTGGTGTGGCTATCATAATTGTTGATCTAGTTGAAATGTTTGTCTGATTGGTGTGTGGAAGGTGAGATATACATGAAGATAAATATGTATGCTTATGCAATTCTATGATGATCAGTGACTATCTGGTAGAGATGCTATGTAGAATATTATTGTTAGTGATATGTGCTGACCTATTTAAAATCTAAAGGTTAAAATTTATATATGTTTTAGATTAAATGGTCAAAAATATTTGATATAGTGTTGTCATAAGCATGACACTTTTATCAAGTATTTTAGATTATTAAGAGATCATTTGAAAGATCTTGCCTCAGAATTAATAATTATAAATATATAATATTCTAAATATACTCTCACTATTATTGTTGCCTAACACATCTTGATCAGTTTAGCTATAGTAATTAAAAATATATTATCATCTAAGTTACTCTTTTATTTCATTATTTGAAATCAAATATTCATTCAATTACAACGATGCAAAAATATTTACTAATATTTAGATTATATTTTTATATCAAATATTTGAGTATTCTCATTATAAGGGGATTTGTACGTCTCCTAGCCCCCTCTATATACACATCCGTCTGTGTAAAGAATAGCTCGTCTTTAATAACACCTTCGATTTACTCTTCAGAGAGACTATAAAGGCTCATATTCTTAACAGAAATTCTATCACTTTAACTAGGTAGCTCTTCGCTTACTCGATTTAGAGAGAAGTGAACTTTTAGATAGCCGCATCTCTCTACATAGACTCCCTGAGAGAGATATAAAAAATTGTATGGGGGGTGCACACCCAAAATTTAATTTACCCTAAATTTTGGGGTGCCTTATCTTTTGAACCCCTTAACTGATTGGACTAAAATTTGAGATTTTTATTATTGGTACTAATACTTATTAAATTTTTTTTTTTTTACAAAATCAGAAAAATTAAGTGTCAAAAATGTAATTTGCCTATTAATAATTTTAATAAAAATCATAATAATAAGTGTGATAGGGGAAATTTGTAATACTATACACGCTTGATACTAGACCTGGTTATATAATGAGTGTAAAATGGAACACTAAGTTTTTTTGGTAAAGTAAGTTTGCCACAGATTAAATTTAGATTTATATTTTTGATTTGAAAACAAAATTGGGAATTATTGTAAATTTAAAGATAAACTCCCTTTGCCCTTATGTGTTCATCAGTAAATGTTTTTTTTTGATAGTTTTAGTTTTCACTTTTTTAAATATGCTTTTCACTCCAAGCATATTTAGAACTGCTTTATGGGGTTTTTGCACGATTTACCACGCCGTTTTTTTTTTCTCCCCTTTAAGACAATTTTTTTTTAAATTAAAATTTATTACTTACAATTTAATCGTAAAGTTAGTACTATAAATCACTTAAAATTTTGAAAATATGTTGATTTTTGTTTTTTTTATACAATTTATGATTCCATACTGAATAAACTTTTCACCCAAAGCTTATTCAGATGTGGCCAACTTCTGGGCGCCAACCCTACATACGTTTCAATTTTTATAACTTTGCTCATCACCAGGCCCTTCACATAAAATTAGAATCATATGTATATTTTTTATAAGTTTTTGTATTCAATTTTGGTTGCAAGCTGAAATCTTTTAAAATTTGTTTAGCCTCAGTTGAAAATTGTGTGTAATTATGGTACTAGCGATTTGCAGTTTATAATGCCCCCATATTAAGTTTTTGTAGTTCATCACCAGAGGTGTAATTTTTCTACAGGTTTTGTGGGTGTATTTTATTTATTTATTTTTTTTGAATGAGTTTTTTGAAAGATACTGTGCTTGTTTAATTTTAAACTTTTAAATTTTTTTTTTATTAATCACAAGATAAGTTGGTAAAATTTGTATATTTGAAATATTTATGATATACCGAGTATTTAAAGTTTTGGTATGCCTCTATAAGATTTCATGTATTTTATCACCAGAGGTGAAATTTATGGCATACTGAGTATCTACCGTTTAATATGCTTCTATCCTATTTTTATACAATATTTTTGTCGAAAGAGGTTTAAATTGATATTACTTGCCCATCTTTAAATTTTTGTTTTAGTGTGTGTTGAGAGCGTTTTTTTCTTAAAATTAATTTTTTTTATCTGGTTTGAAATATGCATTTACAATCCTTTTATAGCATTTACCACTGTGTAAATATTTAATTTTTCTTTTAGTATTTGTGTAAAACAAGATGTGTAGGTAAAATTTATATATATGCTAGATTTTCAATTTTTTTTTCGTTTTAATGTTTTAAAGACTTGTATAACTTTTATTGTGAAAACCCATTGTATATTTTTCGAGTTTGTAATTTCTTTTTATTAATTTTTTAGGCACTCTTATTCACCGAGGTGAATATTTTAAACCTCGAAATAAATGATAATATTGACCAGTCTCTCACTGCATTGTCCTATAAAATTTTACAATGCCTATACCATTATGAAACTGAAGGAAAAATTTTGAGGGGATATATATATATATATATATATATATATATATATATTAATATAGGGTTGGATATATATATATATATAATATATATATATTGTTGTATGTTATGTATGTATGTATGTATGACTATATATGTATGTATTATATGTATTATATATGTATGTATTATATGTATGTATGAGTATATATATATATATATAATATAAAAAAAAATATTTAGAGAATATATATATATATAATATATATATATATAATATATATATATATATATATATAGGGTTGGGATTAAAAAAAACGTGTTCATTTTTTAAAAAAAAAAAATAATTTTTTAAAAAAAAAAAAAAAAGGCCAAAATTTTTTTTTTTTTTTTTTAAATTACTTTTTTTCATATATATCAAGTCTTTTTAGGGTATTTAAACATTAAAATACAGTAAATACCAATATGGTAAAAGAGGTATGCATATTTAAATGTAGAGTTTTGGTTAAGTTTTATTAGCTGCTCTAGCGCCCTAGGGCATATAATCTTACATTTCACATTAAAATCTGATTAATTATAATATATATATAAATGTATATCTAATATGTATATAAATTTATATATATTATATCATATATATATATATATTATATATATATTATATATATATATATATAATATATATATATATATATATTATATATAATTTAATTTATTTATTTATTTATTTATTTATTAGGGATGTACCAGAACCAGAACTTTCCGGAACCATGGAAAAGTTCCGGCTGGAACCGGAACTTTTCGACTTCAGCCAATTTTACATATTCTAAAAACTTGTCTGATAACAAGTGGAGTCTCTCTAGAAGTATCTGGCATCTTGTCATATCCATACTGTGAGCTCTTAGCTTTCTGAAGCCAAAATTTTGGATTAGCGGATCAATAAATTTATTAAGTAAAAAAGGAATAATACTATATAAAGTTCTACGGGTCTTCAAAGTTTAAAAAGCTTTTTTCAGTAGCGGGTAACGTGTTTGGGGATAAGAGATGACGTTTAACTCCCCAACATGGAGAGCAACTTATTTTCCTACACCACAACATTTCAAAATTCAAATAAGTTCAATTTTAAGTAAGAAAATTATGGAATCTTATTTAAAAAAAGACCTAGGTATGCTGAAAAGTAATAGTTAAATATTGTTTTGAGTAGTTTTCTACTTTAAAGTTAATTCTTCTTCTTCTTCTTCTAATAATAATAATAATAATAATAATAATAATAATAATAATAATAATAATAATACCCTGTACAAATTTATTTATCCCCAGGTCTAGATTCGAGAGCAGGATTGACACAAAAATGATCAAATATTTAAACCAACTAATTTTTTTATTAAAAAATCATTTTTTTTTTTTTTTTGTTGATTTTTTAGGCCACTTTTTTCTACATTAAAATTAATCCTACTATTACCTAATTAATGTATAAGTATCTACTTAATAAGTTAAATTAATCAATTTGTTTCAAGTCTTGTTAATTCAAAGAAATAAATAAAATTAGATAACTCTATATATATACGGTATATAAAAAAAACTATATATCATATATATATTATATATTATATATTATAATATATATATATATATATTATATATATATATATATATATATATAATATATATATATATATATATATATATATATATATATCAGAGGTGGGCACCCCGCTCATTTATGGGGAATTCGCTAGCGCACCGCACCTCGAGAAAACGTAGTCCGCTAGCGCTCCTCCGCACCTATTCAGACCATAAAACCTCCGCTATCGCAAGTCCGGACGTCCGCCGCTAATAGTGTGCGACTTCACAAAAGGTTTTAATATTAAATACTAAAAAGTATATATCCTTACAAAAAATTTATTTATATTATATGAAAAATTGAATGAATATTTACAAAATCTCAAGATTTTCCTTTCCTCCTCAATGTCTCTTCAAAGGACAAGAGATCCATATTACCTTAAAAAAGGATTAGCATGCCTCAAAATTAAAAGCAGTTTAGGCTCTTGCCTTCAAAATATCCCACCAATACTAAATATATCATCACAGCAGCAGAAACTAGGGAGATGTGATTATATTTTTGAATAAATTTCAACAAATTCTCGCCTATTGCTAAAGGGAAAATGGTTTGGTGCGAGAGGAGTGCTCGGTGTTAGTTCGCTTCCAGCAGTCCATTGTTAATTTAATTAAGGTCCTCACCTAAATTATTCTGCCTCCCTTCTGAAATATTTTGACCACCCTGTCTTTCACCCATAAGAAGGTCTATTTCGTCCAAGACTTTATTAGAATCCATGAAAGCCTCAACGCCTGCAGAGTCGATGCTAATGCTACGTATCAGCTCTGTAGTTATATATATATATATATATATATATATATATAATTGATAGATAAGAGAGGAACTACTGTATGTTACTCGGTCTGTCTATATATATATATATATTTCAATTCTGTGCAAAAACCATTATATATATATATATATATATATATATATATATATATATATATATATATATATATAATATATATATATATATATAATATATATATATATTATATATATATATATATATATATTTGGGTTTTACACAGAATTGATTTAGATATTGCCGAGTTATTATAGTAATAATATTAATAATTAAAGTTATAGATGAGGGTAATAGCCATTCAGTCTATAAAATCAATTTGAATGTTATTTATTATATATGGTACCATTAAGGAGGTTGAGATTGGTTTTGGAAGTTTAATTATTAAAAAATAATGTCTTAGACTAAAATTATAAACTTAAAATAAAAATTATATTTCTTTATTCTAACCAAAATTCACTATATTTTCCCATGAAGCTCTACTATAACCGTCCAACTCCATCATTTTAATATATTGACGGACGAATGCTTTGGATCTATGAGGAGGCAAACTACAAAGGAAAGCTATTCTAAGGGAATCGTGATCTCTCATATCATGTCCATGATATGCTTGACTAGCTAGGCGCTTCAACCGAAGGGCAAACATTTTGATGCTTTCGTTAGGGTATCAGTGAGCGGCATGATACTTCTGTATTCTGTATTCTTTTTTCTTTCTTTCCTCATCTCTATACCAACACACAAGATTATCCTGTACAGAGAAATATTCACGGTTATCTTTTATGATTTCTCGGTATATGTTCAGAAATTTGCCTTCTAGCTGTCGACCAAGCAGTCTTAACCATTGGTGATGGGCATTTGGGTAGTGTAAACTACAATAAGCCTCAAAATCAGCCAAGTAGACTAAGAGATCTTGTTCCGCTTCATATTTGAACTTACCAGGATCCACAACCTTAAGTTTCTGAGAGTTCTTGAGTAACTGAGTAAGAAGCACAATGGCTTCCTCCAGCATGTCAAGTCTCTTTTTCATGTGTGGTCCTGAATACATAGAAGGTTCATCGTCGTCAGGAATACGACGTTCATAAGGTGTTTGGGAATATCCTTGTGGAAAACACCCAGAATAGACCCGAGGGTCAGTTGATAACATCTGGTGCTCCGGATATTGAGTTCTTGGCATTTGTTCTCTGGGAGGCTGTAGTAATTTATTATATTTCTCTGAAAAGTCAGCCTCTCCCCTATTTATAGGTGATAGAGAATCTCTATTGCCTCTACCCATATCGGGATTTCTAAATAGAGACTAGGTTGGGTAAAGTAATTTACTGGGGGTATAGAATTTTGACGAAGACTGGGATTAGGAAGAATTTGAGGTTTAGGAAGAAAATTATGAGTAGCACAAGATTAGGATTAGGAATAAAATTAGAGCATTGGAATAAGCCGTTAGATTAGGAATAAGTTAGGATGGGAATAAGTTTAGGATTACGAAAATTTGATTCTAAGATTTTCTACATAACTAGGTGGATTAGGAAGAAAAGGCTTGGATCGTGATTGAAATTGGGAATCTAAGGAAGGTTTATTATCACGATCATATAAAGAAGTGGTATTTTCAGGCATATGCACATGATGGGAATCGAAGTCAGGTGGAATACCTTGACCTTGATCATGGTACTTTCTCCGTTCAACATTACCAACTGAATTTACTTGAGCCAATTGCCTTTCACTGAGTAATTTATCCTTATTGAGTTTAATCAATAAGTTACCCATTTCGGGCTCAGTGAAAGGTTTGTCAGAGTTGGTAACTAAATTTAAGTCAGAGTTGGTAACCAAGGGTATGTCAGAGTTTGCAACTTCTACCCTGTCTTTATTTTCTACATTCATTCCTTCATTCATTTCTACATTATTTTTATTACGATCAACACGCAGACGCTGGTCTAAACGTGGATCTAGCGCGGCAGCTGCAAAAGATGGATCGAAGTCCAAAGCCTCTTGGCTATCAGCACCTGTACTTGTTTCCAAGTCTTTGAGTTGAGGTATTTCTGAATTTTCTTAATATTTTTATAATTTTAACAATTCTTAAATAACCAACCTTAATATTCCTTTGTTAAGCTGTAACTTTTTACCTTTTTGGAGGTGGCTCCACCATGGGAGCGAGAGTCAATATCCTAGTGCACGCAAGCGCAGGAACTCAGAGTCCCTGTTCGGGCGCCACTTAATTTATTTATGTAGCGGAGAAGAAGCACGCTGGGATCGAAGAAGCGTACCCGACTGTGAGGTGCCTCTCTCCACTCTTTCTCGTAGAGTCGAGGATCGAAGGCAATAGCAATTAATTCAAAGGTCAAGTAAAATGAGACGTTAGATGATAGGTTTGTGATGTTCAAAAAATAGTGGTTGAATGTCTAGTAAGCACAGCAAACACCTGACACCATCAGGCGGTAATACGGACAGGTTAGGTTCTTCCGGTAACGGAGTGAAGTTAGTCATGGACTCCGCTAAGGCCTGCTTACTTGAACGACTTATCGAAGGAGGATTGTGAACGTTGATAATATTACAAAATGTAATAACACATCAAAGATTTTTACCCAGAGAAAGATGTAGAATTATTTAGCTCGTTTCCCGGAACTTTCTCGATGGTTAATCCGATAAAGTTCTCGAAGCTTAACCCGATATAGTTATTGAAGATTAAGAATAATAAAATTATTTAAAAAATCAAGGATAGTGACACTCCGTAAAAAGTTTTATCTTTACTAAATTTGCTCAGTTGAATATAGTGGGAGGTCTGTGAAAAGTTAATATATACCACAGTCCTACCCCAACAATATACGAATAAAAGATTATGATTAAATAGAATCAGTTAATACACATTGGATGATAAGTTCAAGGTATCCAATGTATAATATAAAATATGTACACGAGCACAGACCGCTCTAGGATCAGATACGAGAGTGGAAACCGAACGCTTCCAAATATTGCTCATGCATATAAAATCAAGGGAGAATAAGAAATCCAGACTCAACAATTGTGAATAGATGATGACTTAACTGAATTTGACTGGGGGAATGGTTCCAAGTGGGGAGTATGATTCAGGAGGAATCACAACTCTGCTGAAGTACTACCAAGGAGAGAAGACTCAGGCCGAACCCCAACGTTAGAATTGGCGTGGAGAAAGATCCAGAGGAATCACAACTCCTAGACAATTCCACGAAGAAAGATTCAGGATGAATTCCAAACTTCAAAATAGTACCGAGAAAAGATTCACTAGTGAATCTTCACTCAAGAGTATCAGCGAAGAAATGGGCTTAGGAAGAATTCCAAGATATAAAAAGCACGACGATGGATTCAGGAATGAATCCCAGAACACAAAATTCTCACAGCAGATGGATTCAGGAATGAATCCCAGCATAAAAAGATGGACTCAGGTTTGAATCCCAACAATGGAACCCTGTTGAAATAAACAGAATTGTTATTTGGACTTTACTATCCATCTATATATCTGACAATTAAAGTACAACAATATAGATCTATGTATAATAAGAAACCTACCCTGGTATATCCAGGAGGGGTTTCTCAAAATGGGGAACTAAGGATGTCAATGGCCTTCCAGCAACAAGACAGTAAACTGTAACAAAGTGTCAAGTTTACTATCTTTACATTAATACAAAATTTTAGTCATTAATTAACAAAACTTAAATAAGGTTGTAGCACTGACCTTTGAGACAGCTAGAAAGGCTTATCAACGTCTTTTGTGTATGAAATTTGAGCACAACTATATTTTTACAATCATCTGTGCTTCTGGTGGCTATGTTTTTTATTAGTTTTATACTTTATCAAATATACAATATAATCATAACAAGATATACTAGAAAGAAAATATATAATTATAGTATCTGCATCATTGCCAAGGTTTGTCATAACTACATCCATATAATAAATAATATATACTATTACAGGCTGGATCAAAAATGGTCAAAATGTCCAGACTGTATATAAAAAACATTTTCAAAGATAAACATTACCAAAATCAAAATAGCTAATTGCCAATTGACACCACGTATGCATGATCAATATCTCCCTTATATCCTCCCCCACTAAATCTAAACCCCCACCTCAATTTTCCACGTCGTTTGAAGAAAGACGGGAGTGAAGAGGCAAAGAGCATAGAAAACAGCGCGCAAGGAAGGATACTCAGGACTCTCTAACTAAGCTATAAATAATTTACAATAATTTACAATAATTTAAATATTTTACTTTATACAATTTTATATCCAGATTTTATGTTAATTTTAAATAGATTTTCACATTTATTCATTAGGGAGGCTAAGAATAAACGGTTTGGATGTAAACCATCCAACAACAAAGGAGAATTCAGTTTAAGGTTTCCTTGTTGATATAATAGATATGAGGGGTGACAGTAGGTACTTCCCCTTAACAATGCTTCTATGACAACCATCTATTAAGTCGGTCCCTCTGACGATATTTTATCCGGCCATTAATATTTTCCTTCCATAAGAGAATTGAACAATTTATAACCGCAGCTGGAATGTTCCCGCATCTTTTCTTATGAGAACCCAGGATCTTCTATAGTGTGTTTGGCCTACTTGGTGTCCCAATCCCGACCAATGCGTTTTTTAGTTGTACGCATACGTATCTTGCCCAGGGGGACTGTATTAATAAACTTTGGATTGGGCATTCACCTTTTCCGTAGCCTCAGTGATTTTCTTCCTATCGGGTTCACAGGTTGAGTAACTGTATATGGTGCGGCCTGAAACAGAACAGTTTTTATTGCAATCCTCTTTGGAACCTCAGAAGAGCTCACAGCAAAAATGGTATGATGAATATGTAAATCGTCCGGTCCGGATACTCTGGGAAACCGACAGAGATTTTTCTAGATGTCTGTAACTACACCACACCAAATCAATTCTGAAAAACATCAAATATCCGTCAATTATCGAGTCATGGTGGAATTTCCAATTACAAAAGACATGCATGAACGTTTCCTATTCTAAAATAATTATTTTTTTTATATAATAACTATCACGAAGCGAAAAAATGAATTAGAGTAAAACTAACTCATTTTGACCTTCTGTAATTTCTCAATAATTTTAAAACAAGAGTAAACATCCTATCTTTGAGAAATCGAATAATTATAAAATAATTTAATTTGATAAGATTAGAAATTTTTTGATTTTAAAATAAATTAAAGGGATATTTATTCTTTCCATAGTCAGAAAATAGCTGCTTGGAAAATTACCATAATTGTTCATTGAAAAACACGTCATACCCCAGCAATAATGAAACTTTTGCTTTCATTATTGTATTCTCTATTTGAAAAATAAAATAATCTAGGAAGTCTTTTTCCTGATTATTTCATTTTTCTACACCATAAAATTACTTATCCATGTGGTCCGATGATTTTGAAGAGAGAGAGTCTACTCATCCAGGCTATATGCATCTATCATGACAACTTCTTAATATCTTCTTCAGGAACCAGGAAAATCTGTAAAATAATTTTTAAAGCTCCCCCACTCCACAACCTGTCATGAACATGACAAGCTCGTTGGAGCCGAGGAAAACTGGGTAGACTTATATGTCAATAGGTACAGAATATATATACAGTCAATATATACTTATATATTATTTTTTGAGGTATGCGGTTTATCGATGGAAAAAAAAAAGAATTAACCAAAAAAAACCCAAAAAAAAAAAGTTTTAAATAGATATGTATAAAAACATTACAGTATATATGTTTATATACCGGAAAATAATTTAACCCCATCCTTTGGTTAAAATTAAGGTAGGAAAATCATTTACTCTAAGACTGTTAAATATTTAGGTTTAATAGTTTAATCTTCAGTCTACAATCATACGCGAAGAATCCAGACACACAAGATCAATTTACAGAATTCATTTACACGAGGGTGTATTTTTCGTCTCATTCAGTTGAAAGTTTTTGCGATCAGGCACACAGAATAGCATACATTGCAAAACAGCTTTCAGAGATGAAATGTTTTAGAACAAAGGAGTTCAGAAGGAGTTTACGTTTAGAGACTTAAGAAAAGATAGGAATAAAGATTTTTGTGAACTATCTGGTTCAAGGCTCAAAGATAAGTTATTTGGCTAAGTATTTTATATTAATTTTTCAGTCAGTAAGTGAATGACAGAACGACCGAGTCTTCATTCTCTGGCTTATTTACTTCGGCTCAGGACACGTGTGTCATTTTATAACCCCGAGAAGAGGTTATAAAAGACTGGTCCGTCTCTGGTGGCGTACATACTCCAGTGGAGTCAACATAAATTTTATTCATTACTAGAAGTGACTAGCAGATAGTTATAGTGAACCCCGGCTAAACATTTTAAATAACAGGGTTCACCATCAGCGTTATTTCCATATATTAAAGGTTTATTATTGGCATAATATATGTGAATGTTAACTTTAAAGACATCAGTAAAAGCAGTAATAACTTCTGGTATTGGTAATTGACCCGGAAGTTTTAATAATCGGAGTCTTTTTTGGACCAACTGACCTTGAAGTTTATATTTTATGGGATGCTTTTGTAATTCTTCGATAAGAACATCTCTTACCTCTAAATGTCTCTCGACCGATCCATATAAGTAAAGTGAAAAACATTTATATAACGAGTCCCCTCCTCCACTGATTTCTATCGGAAAGAACCCAGGAGGAATGAAATCCAAAGAGGGATTTTCGGGTTTTTCCAAATTATCATTTACGGGAGATCGGGAAAGAGCATTGGCAACTATATTTTTAGGGCCCGATATATAACGGATATCAAAGTCATATTCATAGAGCTCTTCCATAGTCCTAGCTAACCTCCCATCAACCAGACTCATATTTTGTAAATAGATGAGTGGCATATGGTCGGTATATATAATGAATTTTATACCACAGAGGAAAGGTCTAAGGGATTTGACAGCCCAACGCAAAGCAGTTAGTTCTTTATCAATTACTCCATAATTTCTCTGAGCCCCATTGAAGGTCATAGAAATAAAAGCAATTGGCTTGCGTTCGCCGTCTTGGATTTGTGAAAGGCAAGCACCAGCCCGCAGGTCTGCAAGCAGCCACATGTAGCTCCATGGGCAGGAAACCTCCGGACTATATCAGGAAATCCCAACCAAGGGTTGGATTTACGTAGGCCTCTTTAAGTTTGACGGTAAGGCCTGCATGACACTCCGGCGTCCATTTAATGGATTTACCACCAGTCTGACATGATAAAGGCTTACTGATTTGAGAACAATTTGGAATATGTCGCCCATAAAAGTTTACCATTCCCAGAAACTGGCGTAATTGCTTTACTGAAGTGGGGATGGGAAATTCTAAAGCTCCTTTGAGATTTTTCTGAAGGGGAAGTATTCCTTTCCGTGATATATGGTGACCCAAGAATTCCACCTCAGTACGACACAGCCGGGTTTTACTGGGTTTAAGTTTGTACCCGTTTTTCTCTAGTGCAGAAAGGACACGATCCAAGGTGGTTAGATGATCATCTATATTTTTACTGAGAATGATAATATCATCTAAGTATACCATAACCTCGGACCATGGTAATTCTTTCAATGCCAATATCATCCCACGTTGGAATGTGGCCGGACCATTCTTTACACCAAAGGGCATTTTTAGATATTCGTACTGTGCAAATGGGGTGGAAAAAGCAGTTTTTTCAACACAGTCGGGTTCCACGTACCAGATCTATTGTGGTGAAATAGACATTACCATACATATTATAAATCATATCTATTAGGTTAGGTAATGGGAAGGAATCGGTCTTAGTAACACTATTTAATTTTTGGGAATCGATACATAATCGTAACTTACTGTCAGGTTTTCGGACCGGAACCACAGGAGCTGAATAAGGGGATTTACTAGGTCTAATAATATCCTGCTCCAACAGTTCATGACATTGTTTTTCTATTTCTTGAGCCAAAGGGCCCTGGAAACGACGTACTGGTAATCTCACAGGTCGGCCAGTTGCTACCTCGATAGAGTGGGTGATATTAGTAGCCACTCCAACGTCATGGTCACCGAAACTGAGAGCCGATTTATGTTTTAATAGCTCTGCGATTAATCATTTCTTTTCGAGGTCAGAGATAGGAATATCCGCAAAGCAAAACTCCTCCTCCAACTTAGTGGAGGACCAAACGTCTGCTTTAAAGTTGATTTTGGAACTCATCGCCTCTACTGGCCTAGTATTAACTTGAAGAAGATCTTCTTCCAGGGAAAACAAGCTACCTACTACAGTACCTTTTCTATAATAATGAGGTGTATCGGAAGGATTTAATAAAGCGATCCTACACGAGTCTCGCAAATCCAATACACCTGGAATTGGAACAACGGATCCCAATGGCTCTGATTGAAAACCTACCAAGGAAGATATTTCAGATGAAGGACAACTTACATCCACCATCTGACAGGAAAAAGGGGGACAATTAATGGAATTTACCATGACACATTTATAAAAAGGGATCCTTAGACTCTCATCTTTAGCTATGGAATCTATAGTCATCAGTTCTATGTACTAATTCCTGTGTAGTTAAGTCTGGGAGAAGGTCATTTTCTTTTAATGCGACAGCTCCCAAAACTAGCGGAGCTAGCATAAATTCATAGGGAACAACCAACAAAATGACGGGCTTAGACACATAATCACTGTCAGGAAAGTAAATATTACATTCAGTATAAAAGTCAATAGGTACTGAATGTTCTCTGACCAGACCACTGATGGCGTTAACTTTTATATCTACAGAGGGTCGTAATGGTAAATTCTTCATGTAGGCTTCGGTTATTTCAGTGCTGATTATACTAATTCCAGCTCCACTATCCACCATACAACCATAGAAACCAGAGCTGTTGGGTACCAAAGCGACTGAAACAATAAGAGGGTCCTCCTTGAAAGGAGTACAATGGACTACCATCGTCCGCAAGGGATTTATTTAATTTTAAGGGAGGTCGGTCGGAGGATTTCTCGGGAATAATTTTAGAAGTGTTAAAATTTCTGCATTTCCATCATCATTGACTGAGTCTCTTAAAGGGTTATTCTCCACCAGAGGACTCAGTTCCGGGGAGACCAGGAGTTTAAAGGAGGATCATACCGCACCTCATCATTAGTGCAAGGGTTTAAATTTTGACTTGCATTTAGGGACGGTTCTAATTGCTTGGACGATGGAAGCCTGTGATTGGTCGATTGATTTGAAGAATACGACCGGGAATATACTCTTTCAAAGGGAACAGTTCTAGGGGAAGAAGGCTCATTGTAAGGATTATGGGACTGGGGAGGAGCACTAATGTGGGAACACCTCATCCCAGCATGAGCCCCACCGCAAAAGGGACAAACTACTTTTCTAATATTCGTGGGAGAAGATGAAGAAGAATTCCTAGAGCGACAGTTGGCCCTGATGTGGCCTTTCTTTTTGCTGTAACTGCATACTCCAAGATATTTGTAACACTCCTCCATGGAGTGACCTGTTTTTTCACAGTAGTGGCACAGAACATTTCTCAGGTCATCAGCCCTAGGACGGTTCGGTGAAATCGACTTATGGTCATGACTAACGTTATTATTCTGGTTTTTGTAACTATTAGTGGAGTCAAGATAGTAACAACTAAAACTATTTCATTCAGGAGGACTACTTTTATTCTTAGGGGCCTGACGATGATTAGTTTTAGATTTAGGCTCATGTTGCTCGACTTTGTGATGTAAAACATCTGTCCATCCAGGAAGTGCCGTATTGATCTGAACCACTGGCTCCAAGGATTCGTGTAAGTCCACTTTCTAGTCAGCGCGGTAAGAAGTTGATGGGCCGACCTCAAGTGGATTTGTTTGGGACATTGAATTTGGGAAAGCAGTGTTCTCGCTGTCTAAAGAGTTGTCTCGTCGCAATTAAAGATTCGGTCAGGCGTTACTTTATATGTATCGTAAATTCCTCCAAGTAGCTTATAAAAGTTATGAACTACTGGTTTATTAAAGCCAGAACCACGAGTCACAGATGTTGCTTCTGGCTTTCGGATTGAAAGATCTCTGTGCCTATTCAAAAACCCTAGCTGAATGCTAGTTATTGTTATTCTTTTTTTCTTTCTTCCTCATACTCATACCAACACACAAATTTATCCCTACAGAGAAATATTCATGTATCTTTTATGATTTCTCATATGTTCAGAAATTTGCCTTCAGCTGGTGACCAAGCAGTTCTTAACCATTGGTGATGGCATTTGGGTAGTTAGTGTTAAACTACAAAACCTCAAAATACAGCCAAGTAGACTAAAGATCTTGTCCTCTCATATTGAACTGCCAGATCCACAACCTAAGTTCTTGAGAGTTCTTGATAACTGAGTAAGAAGCACATGGCTTCCTCCAGCAATGTCAAAGTCTCCTTGTTTCATGTGTTCCTAATACATAGAAGTCATTCTCTCAGGAATACACTTTCATAATGTTGGAATATCCCTTTGGAAAACACCCAAATAGACCCGAGCGCATTTGATAACATCTGGTGCTCCGGATATTGAGTTCTTTGTTCTCGTGGAGGCTGTAGTAATTTATTATATTCACTGAAAATCACCCTCCCCTATTTATAGGTGATAGAGAATCTCTATTGCCTCTACCCATATCGGATTCTAAATAGAGATAGGTTGGTAAATAATTACTGGGGTATAAATTTTACGAAAGGACTATTAGCACAGAATTTGAGTCTAGAAGAAAATTATGAGAGCACAAGATTAGGATAGAATAAGATTAGGATAGAATAAGTTCAGGATTAGAAAAGTAGGATTGAATAAGTTAGGATAGGAAAATTTGTATTCTAAGATTTTCTACATAAACTAGTGATTAGGAAGAAAAACTTGATCGTGATTGAAATTGGAATCTAAGGAAGTCTATTATCACCATCATATTAAGAATGTATTTTCAGCCATAGCCACATGATGGAAATCGAAATCAGAGTAATACCTTACCTTGATCATGGTACTTTCTCCGTTCAACATTACCGACTGAATTTACTTGAGCCAATTGCCTTTCACTGAGTAATTAATCCTTATTGAGTTTAATCAAATAATTACCCATTCTGGTCTCAGGAAATGTTTGTCAGAGTTGGTAACTAAATTTAGTCAGAGTTGGCAACCAAGTATGTCAGAGTTTGCAACTTCTACCCTGTCTTTAATTTCATATCATTCCTTCATTCATTTCTACATTATTTTTATTATGATCAACACGCAGATGCCTGGTCTAAACGTGGATCTAGCGCGGCAGCTGCAAGAGATGATCGAATCCAAAGGCCTCTTCTATCACACCTACTTGTTTCCAATCTTTGAGTTGGAGTATGTTTCTAACTATTTATTTAAAGTTTCAAGGAACTGGAATCAAAGAATTGGAGGGTTATTACTAACTAACTCTCAATCTGTCCAATATAAGTACAAAAGAAGATATTTCCAAAAATCGATATTTCAAAAAGAATCGATATTTCAAAAAACAAATTGACGTGTAGCCGACGATCACAATCCTAGTGCACGCAAGCGCAAGAACTCAAACAGAGTCCCTGTTCGGGCCCACTTAGGTGTATTTATAGCGAGAAGAAGCAGTGGTGAAGTATAATAACCGACTGGGAGGTGCCTCTCTCCACTCTTTCTCGTAGAGTCAGGATTCGAAGAATAAATAATTCGACGTCAAAAGTAAATCGAGAACGTAGTATGATAGTTTTGATGTTCAAAAATATGGTTTGAATTCTAGTTAAGCACAGCAACCACCTGACACATCAGGGTAAACGAGCAGGTTTGGTTTTGTCCGTAACGGAGGATTAGTCATGGGGACTCGTACCTGCTTTTAACTGGGGGAAATTTTTTTTGGGGGGGTATTCGAAGAGGATTGTGAACGCTGATAATAACAAATTAATAACAATCTAATATTTAATCCCAGAGAAAGATGTATAATATTTGCTCGTTCCAAACGACTTTCTCCTGTTTAATCCGATAAATCTCGAAGCTTAAAACCCATATATTCTTGAAGATTTAAGATATAATAATAATAAAGCATCAAAATCAAGGATAGTGAACTCCGTAAAAAATTTTATCTTTACTAAATTTGCTCAGTTGAATTATAGTGGGAGGTCTGTGAAAAGTTAATTTATACCCACAGTCCTACCCCAACAATATACGAATAAAAAGATTATGATTAAATAGAATCAGTTAATACACATTGGATGATAAGTTCAAGGTATCCAATGTATAATATAAAATATGTACACGAGCACAGACAGCTCTAGGATCAGATACGAGAGTGGAAACCAAACGCTTCCAAATATTGCTCATGCATATAAAATCAAGGGAGAATAAGAAATCCAGACTCAACAATTGTGAATAGATGATGACTTAACTGAATTTGACTGGGGGAATGGTTCCAAGTGGGGAGTATGATTCAGGAGGAATCACAACTCTGCTGAAGTACTACCAAGGAGAGAAGACTCAGGCCGAACCCCAACGTTAGAATTGGCGTGGAGAAAGATCCAGAGGAATCACAACTCCTAGACAATTCCACGAAGAAAGATTCAGGATGAAATCCAAACTTCAAAATAGTACCGAGAAAAGATTCACTAGTGAATCTTCACTCAAGAGTATCAGCGAAGAAATGGGCTTAGGAAGAATTCCAAGATATAAAAAGCACGACGATGGATTCAGGAATGAATCCCAGAACACAAAATTCTCACAGCAGATGGATTCAGGAATGAATCCCAGCATAAAAAGATGGACTCAGGTTTGAATCCCAACAATGGAACCCTGTTGAAATAAACATAATTGGTATTTGCACTTTACTATCCATCTATATATCTGACACATTTAAATTACAACAATATTAAAACTATGGATAATAAGAAAACCTACCCTGCGTATATCCCAGAGGGTTCAAAATGGGAACTAAGGATTCAATGCCTTCCACAACCAATACAGTAAACTGTATACAAAGTGTCAAGTTACTATCTTACATATACAAAATTTACAGTCCATAATTAAACCAAAACTTAAATAAGGTTTAGCACTACCTCTGAGACAGCTAGAAATGCTTATCAACGTTTCTTTGTGATGAAATTTGAGCACAAAACTATATTTTACAAATTCAATCTGTGCTTCTTGCTATTTTTTATTAGTATACTTTATCAAATATAACAATATAATCATATCAAGAATACTAGAAAAGAAAATATAATATAGTATCTTGCATCATTGCCAAGTTTATCATTAAACTACATCCATAAATAAATAATATATACTATACAGCTGGATCAAAAATTGGTCAAAATGTCCAACTGTATATAAAAAACATTCAAAGATAAACATTCCAAAACAAAATAGCTATATTGCCAATGACACCACGTATGCATGTATCAATCTCCCTATATATATATATATATATATATATATATATATATATATATATAATATATATATAATATATATATATATATATTATATATATATATATAAAGATGTGCACATAAAACCGCCCATCTACCAAAAAATGATTATCAATAAAAATGATTATCAATAAAATATTTACCTAAACAGTTATCACAACAATGTGGAGTATCATGCAGATCATTTCAACGCATCTCATGCTAAAAATAACTCCTACTGTTGAGTGTTGTTAAGAAATAAAGAGTGGATAAAGTAAAGCGTAACTTTACTTAATGTTGCTTAGAGAATTGCTGGGAAAATGTTATCCTTTCTTCTTTCAATGATGAAGCCTTTCATCTTGCGTTCCGGGTTAATGCCAAAATTTGTCTGACCACTGGCTACAGAGAACCCACACGAGCCCCTGCAAAGCCATTAACACGATTTGAAAATTTGTTTGATGTTCTTCTTTCTGGGTAACAGAAATAATCGGTCCAAGATCTTCAATGAAACTCGTGTAATACCAATGTTACCTGCATCTATAGTGAATTCTCTGCACAGTTAACTCCAAACGGAAAAGCTTTATCACTATTTCCAGCGTCGGCGGCGCTGCCTCGAAACGTCGATCTGTCCATTGAACCATGACCATACCGTGTTCCCAGAGGAAAGAACCATCAGCAAGGGTTTGTGGCCTCCCCAGTTTCCTGACCTCTCACCCTGCGACTATTTCCTGTGGGGATTTCTAAAATTAGAGTCTACCACAACAATCCCAGAACAATTGACACATTGGAAAACAACATACGTCAAGAGATTTCCAACATCCCACAACGTGTATTGAGAAATGTTTTCAAAAACATGCTAAACGGGCAGAACTTTGCTTTGTTCTTGAGGAGAAATTTCGAACATAGACTTCAAATCTCCTGCTCTGTTAATTGTCCTATTATTAATGTCCTATTACTATACTACATTGGATAGACCTGACGTACGTACGGTGTGTCGTAGATATATTGATATTCCTTTTTCGTAGATGGGGCCGATTTTATGTGCGCCACTCTATAATTAATATATATATATATATATATATATATAATATATTATATATATAATATATATATATATATATTATAATAAATATATAATTATAGTGTTGATCCAGCTTCTATGACATGGGAATTTTAACTTAATCAGAAAAAATACCCAAAGCCCTCCACAGAAAATCTTTAATCAAAATAACACAACGTTTCGGAGCTAATTTCCATCATCAGGTGAAAGAGCTATAAATATAATAATAAACATTAGCAAATATCATAAAGCAAAAACGTCTTAATTAAACCAATAGAATAATTGAATCTTAAAAATTACAATATTTGGACATATTTGAAACAAAATGAAAGAAAATTAAGTCTATCATTTGCGAACAACTGACTAGAATTTAAAATAAAAAACGTCGCCTCCAAATCTCAAATGCAGCATCTAAAAAAAGAACAAAAATATAAAATAATTAATTATAGTATAAGGTAACTTAAAACAAATACAGACCCACAAAACATAGCAGAACAACTACCAGATGTAAAACTGTATTTCCAATATATAACATTCAGGAATAAACTCATAACAACAGCATCACTTCTAGAACGTAAAGAAAAACAAGTTAGCAGTTTAAAAGATTAAACTTTTAATTGAAAGAGGTTTTAGTGTTAAGAAATATTGGGTTTACCAACATTTAAAGTTGGATGAATATTTGACCAGATTGCTAAGGCGGAAATTAAAGTTGTATATTGCCAGCAATATCCCTATGGATAATGGCTGTATATTCCAACCAGGTTACGTGTTAGACACCCCTGTGTTCATATCCTCAAATAAATTACGCAAATTGCACCAATATAGACAGTCCAGCACCAACTGTCACAAGAAAATTTATAATATTAGAACGAAGAGACACAGGGTACGTCTTTATGGTTGCACGAAATGAGAAATTTTCCAAGCAGAGAAAACTAAATTAATATTCAACTGGAAAAGTCTCGCAGAATGGAAGTTACTCTTTTCGTTGTTTTGTGAAAATATGTTCATAAAAAGGTAGTTTAATATGTAACTCACACCTAGGCACTGTGTAAGTCTCGGGACTAGATGTGTAACACGAATTGAGAAAATCATTTATATACTTATAAACTAATTTAATTGGAAAATAATTACTTTTAAAGAAATCCACCAGAAAATCAAATTCTATATGCATAAGTTGGAACTTGGAACTAAGATGATAGCCCCTGTATAATAAAGTTTATGCTATTGCATTTATACCTGAGAGGTATGTGGCTAAAAAAATTTAATCCTAGACCTGAAAAAGTCTTCTTTCGGTATACACCCACGGTAAAGACAGGATTGGATTTTTTAATTAATAGGTCCAAAAATGGCAAAGTACCATCGACCTCCTCTTCTTTTGTAAAGTTAATATTATTTAATTGGGAATTTAGATAATTAAAAAAAGGTAAAACCTTATCTTTGTTTGAAAAAAGTAAAAAGGTATCATCCATAAATCTTCTGTAGTGCACTGGTTTGAAAGAGGGGGACAATTTTGTAACCAGACTTTTTCAAAATGATTTAAGTATGAATTAGCTAGGGTCGCGCTAAGGGGGATCCCATGGCCAGGGAATCGGTTTGTTGATATAAGGTATTATTAAAGAAAAAATAGGTATCTTGAGTAGCCAATGTAAGTAAAGTCTTAAATTCTGATCTATTAAAGCCATTAAAAGTAGGATTCAGTTGGTAAATATCATCAAGGAAAAAACTCTATTGCAGCTTACAGAGATATTGTAAAAAGATTCAACAATCGAAACTGACATAAAAAAGCTATCACATCAATATTCCAGTAACCCTAATTCTTAAAAACTATAGAAATTTCACTATAATTCATTATTGGCAAAAGATCAAAATGAACAAAATTTGCTAATTTATATTATGGTATAAAAACTCTAGAATGGTCTTAATGGAAATTGCTTATTATTTAGGTATCTTTTTTATATATTTCCATTAGAACGCGGTGGGGATTAGTTATATCTATTTTAAACACTGTTTTTTAAAATTTATCGCTTATTATAACTTACGTAAAAAAACGATAATCTTCTCTTAGGTGGTTAGAGACAAATATCAAAGAGTTTCTCTTATTTAATAGGGTGAACTTAGTGGTGTCTGAAATACATTAAGCACTTTACCATTATACTCGGTTCTATCCATGAGAACGACACCTAAGCCTTTGTCAGGTTTACAAATAATTATAGACGGATCATTCTTAAGGGATTTAAGAATACTAAAATCAGCTTTTGAAATATATGAAAAAATTTTGGAAGGATTAAACTTATAGTAAAATTTGTGGGCAAGAAGCTTCAATTTAAGGGTAACTATATCAAAATCTGATTTGAATGGCTCGTAATTTTTCAGCTGGTAAATAATCTTTCGAAGGCACTATAATACCTACAAAAATCCATACGATAATCCGGTAAACAAAAGTTTAAAACCTAAAAACTTAAAAGTCGCTCTCTATATTTACAATAGCTTAGATAATAATTATAGGTATATAAGGCAGAATATTAGATCTTGTGGTTCAGTTCCTGGTATTCCTAAGCAAATTCAGAGCTTTCAACTTATTGTTCGGACGGGTCCCACATTTCTTCAGTCGACCATCTACAACTTTTGTAATTTTACCAGTAACAACTATGAAATCAAGAAAGGTTAAATTAGTTTTCAAAACATTACGGCATTCGATAAATTGCTGGTTAAGTCTTTTTATCTCTTTATTCTTAAAAGCTATTTCATTATTTAAAAGTTTGAACTGAAAATTCTTATAAATATTAGAATTATATAGGCGTCTAGTGAAAAGTTTAAATTTAATGAAACCTGGGATAACTCCATATGCTTTACAAGTGTTCAAAAAGGCGACGTCCAGTCTTCGCTTCCCCAATCTAAATGAAAGGCTCTCATAGTGTCTAATATCCTTAGGTATTGCTTGGCCACAGTATTCTTAAATCCCTTAAGAATGATCCGTCTATAATTATTTGTAAACCTGACAAAGGCTTAGGTGTCGTTCTCATGGATAGAACCGAGTATAATGGTAAAGTGCTTAATGTCATTTCAGACACCACTAAGTTCACCCCTATTTTAAATAAAGGACCCCTTGATTTTGTCTCTCAACCTAGAAGAAAAGATTAATTGTTTTTTACGTAAGTTACTAAAAGCCGATAAAATTAACAAAACAGTGTTTAATGATATATACTCCCATGGTTCCTCCCCTGGAATATTATACGGTCTCCCTAAAATACATAAAGCAAATGTTCCATTAAGACCCATTCTAGCAGCTTTTAATACCATAAATTATAAATTAGCGAAATTTTTCCATTTTTGACTCCTTTTGCCAAAATAAGTATATGTGAAAAAATTGCTATATTTAAGATTTGGTTTCTGATATTGAACTGGAAATAGCTTTTTATGTCAAGTCGATGGTGAATCTTTATATATCAAATATCTCCTGTAAAAATTCAAATAGAGTTTCTCCTTGATGATATTTACCAACTGAATCCTATTTTTAACGGCTTTAATAGATCAGAATTTAAGACTTTACTTACATTGGCTACTCAAGATACCTATTTTTTCTTTAATAATACCTTATATCAACAAACTGATTCCCTGGCCATGGGATCCCCCCTTAGCGCGACCCTAGCTAATTCATCCTTAAATCATTTTGAAAAAGTCTGGTTACAAAATTGTCCCCCCTCTTTCAAACCAGTGCATACAGAAAATTTTAGGATGATACCTTTTTACTTTTTTCAAACAAAAATAAAGTTTTACCTTTTTTGATGCCTTAAACATAGTTTCAAATTAATATAACTTTACAAAAAGAAGAAACAATGATCATTCCATTTGGACCTATAATTAAAAATCCAATCCTGTCTTTACCGTGGGTGTATACCCAAAGAAGACTTTTTGTCTAGGATTAATTTTTTTAGCCACATACCTCTCAGGTATAAATGCAATAACATAAAAACTTTATTATACAGGGGATATCATCTTAGTTCCACGTTCCAACTTATGCATATAGAATTTGATTTTCGGGTGATTTTTTAAAAGTAATATTAAAATTAAATTATTATAATATATAAATGAATATATGAACTTTACACGTCTAGTCCCGTTACTTACACAGTACCTAAATGTGAATTATATATTAAACTACCTTTTTATAAACATATTTTCACAAAACAACGAAAAACTAACTTCCTTCTGCGAGACTTTCCCCCAGTTGAATATAATTATTTTCTCGTGCTTCTTTCGTTCAATAATTTCCTCATTTTCAACCATAAAAAAACCGATACCCCTGTTCTCTTCTTCCTCAATAATTATAAATTTTCTGTGTGACAGCTTATCTGTCTATATTTGTAGCACTTTGCTCAATCTATTGAGGATCGAATGAAACACAGGTTCTCAACACGTACCAAAACCAGTTAATTAACCACCCAATCATTCCATCAGGATCATTCCCACAGCATTAGACCACAACCTTAAATTATGAATATTATCGTCTACTATACGTGTCGCCAATATAATTCACTTCAATCCAACCTATCTATTTTATTGTTTTTACATTATCATCTATAACACTAAAAACCCTCTTTAAAATATGATCTTGGTCCGTTTAAACTGCAATTGTTTTAACTTCACGTTCTAGAAGTGATGTGTTGTGAGTTTATCCTGAATGTTATATACGAAATAACCAGTTTACATCTGTAATTGTTGCTATGTTTCTGTGGGTATTGTCATTTGTTTTTAGTACCCTTAAATACTAATAATTAAGTTAAATTTATTATTGTTCTATTTTTAATCGGCATTTTGAATTCTGCGACGTCTTTTATTTCTAAATTAAGTCCAGTTTTTGCAAATGGTACGAGTTAATTTTATTTGATTGTTTCAAATATGTCCAAATTTGTAATTTTTAAGATTTCTATTATTTATATATATAAAAAAAATTACTACATTGCAGGCTAAGAATTACTAAAGCACTTATGGGTGATAAGGGTGGCAGAACTGCTCGTTATTTGATTAAAATTTTCATTTGGGTGTCTCTGTATTCTTTCTGATTTAAGTATATATATATTAATAAGTATGCTTCAAACAAAGTTATATTACTATATATAGGGATATATATAATATATATGTATAGTTAAGAATATAATTTTATATATATTATATAATATATATATATATATATATAATATATAGTTATTTATATATTATAAATATATATAATATATATATATAATATATATATATATATATATAATATATTTATTGTTTATTATATAATATATTATATATATATATATATATTAATATATAATATAATATAATAATATATAATAATTAATTTTAATCTTAATAAACAAATAATTTATATTTACTAAACTGATTATTAATTAGTTAATAGATTATAACTAATTTTATGAAAAATAATAATTAAAAATATAAACTAATTTCTCTTTTAAGTTACTTTAACTTTCATATATTAAAGCTACTGTTTTTGAGTGTAAATAGTTCATATTAAAGTTTTTGAAAGTATTTAGGAGTGAAGGTCGATTTTATCATTATATAACTAACTGGTTCAATTTATATCCAGTTTGCCATATTAATTTTTTATGATCAGTCATAACTCTGTGATAAATGCCAAATAAATTACTATATATTAAAAGAGAACATTTGAAAAAGTAGAAAAGTTTCCGTTATGTTTCCGTTCTGTAACCGGAAGCTTCCAAATAAACAAGTTCCGGCTGGAATCCTGTTCGTACATCTCCAATATATATATATATTATATTATATATATAATAAATAATTATATGATTACATATTATATATATATTATATTCTCTTTTTCCTTTCTTCTCCCCAAGACTGGTAAGCTGACCTGCTATCAGATAAAGAAAACACTAAAGATGACAAATAATCGAAAAGAAATGCCCAGCCCTTACCGCCCCCTCATTATACCATTAATTAGTAGAACTCATCACAGTCAGAAAATCCACCCTAGAGCTTCACGACCGCGATAATTACTCCTTTTTTTCTCTAATACTGTATTTATTAATAATAATTAAAATAAATATATATAATATATTATATATATATAATATATATATATATATATAAGATTTATATAATATTTATATTATATTATATATATATATTTACGGTATATATATAGATATAATAATATATATTAATATATTATATATATATAATATATATATATATATATAGTATATATTATATTATATAATATATATATATATATAATCTATATATATATATGTGCTCTAGGGTGGATTTTCTGTCTGTGACGAGCATCTCACTAATAATGGTACAGAGGGCGTAAGCCTGGGTTTCTTTCGATACGTTTTCATGTTCTCTACTCTTTTCTTTTCCGATGCTTGTACAGCACTTTACCCCCGTTCTGCAAAGAGGAATTGAAGAAAAAGAAAAACAATATATTATATATATATATTATATATATATATATGATAATATTATATAGTTATAATTTATATAATTATATATAATTATATATATTTATATTATATTATATATAGGTATATATTACACAAAACTTTGATCTATCCTTCTCTCAGTGGTTTTCTCTTTTCAATCCTAGAAAATGTCACTCGCGCACCAAAATCACTAAACGTAAGCCAATCTCCCCTCTTTGACACTGCTATAGATCCTAATGGAAACCCACGATTCAGTTTTGCCAACTCAAAATATCAGAAGGCACCAGATTTTATTAAAAAAAAGTTAAAATGCCAATATTTGATGAAAAAGCTTCAAAAAATCAGTAAAAACAAGAACATGTGTTTAGTAAAATTTTTGCACTAAAATTAGCAATAAACACACTAGATCTAATGCAAAATGCACCAATTGGCAACACTGCCATCCAATCGCATTTTAAACGTCCTTGAGTCTATTTGAGTGATTGCATCTAATATTGAACACACCACCATCATCTATCTATCTATATCTTCCTTTATTTTCCCAAAAATATGTTTGCAGTAGTATATAGTATATAATAATATACTTCTTTATTGAATTATATTATTTTTCTTTTATACATTTTTATTTTATATGTATTTATATATAATTATATATATATATATATATATAATCAATATATTTTATTATTTTTATTATTTATATTTTTTTATATTTATTAATTTTATTTATGTATTATAATATATATTATATATATATATAAAACATATTAATAGTCAATATTATGCCTATGAAGGATATTGTTACACTGTGATAATTTAAAACCATCTTAAACACATAAAAAGAGTAGTAATTAAAAATATTAAAATACGTAAAAAAGTTTAAAAAAAACTTAAAAAAAAAAAAAAAAAAATTTTAAATGTTTTTCATAACCATATACATAATAAATATATATAATATATATATATATATATTATATATATAAAATATATATTATTTATATAATATATATAATAATAGATAATAATACAAATACTAATATTTTTTGTATTTTAATTTTTTATTATTAGTGGATTTTTACCGAAACCATTCCGCTCGGAACCTCATTTTTTGAAGTTCCGGTTTCCCGCCGAACTAGCCTTGGTTCCCGACTTAACTGGAATCTTTCTACTTTTTCAAAATGTCTTTTCTTAATAAAATTAAAGCAATTGATTTGTCATTTACTACAGTTAGATTACATAAAAGTTGTAAATTGAAAATTTGATATAACATCTCCTCGTAGAACGCGGGTTAGTTTCCTGACCCCCCGCGTTATAGGCGATATCGCTTATAACTTTAAACCCCCTGAAAAACATTAATTAAAATTTTTACCTTGTATAAGGTGAATAAAATTAGCAGCAGTATTTTATTTATTCTTAATAGATAAGTGAAAATAATGCAATTTCTATATATATATATATAGGTATATAATACATTTTTTTAATGACTAGTTAATTAGTAGGATTACAATTACATTACAGTACAGTGCTCTACATATTAAAAATGCACCAAAAAAAAAGAGTTTGAATGCTTTAAAATGAAAAGAGAAATGTTGTAGAGTCTCACATGTTTTGAGGTGGAATGTTTTATATATTTAAAAAGCCTGAGGACTGTAATATAAAATTATAAAGTTAGCCAAATGAGCACAAAAATAGTTTCTTCAAATTGTAACATGAATTAAGTGTAAGAATGAAGAAAGTCCAGAATCTTGTAGCTTTATTGGCTTTTGCTCTTTGAGAAAAAGTACATCGTTATCAGGTAGATTGACGCTGTTTGCCGCTTGTAGCTCACCAAGATATTGCTTGTTTTTTTTTCTTTCATTTTCATTATCTTTACAATGTAGGGTATTATTATTTTATTTTTGCAATTTAATTTTAAATGTTTTCTTTTGTAGACTTCACGTGTATTACAGAATTTTAATTTTATCTTTTTGCCAACCCATATATCAAAAATCGCTCTATAGACCCTCTACGCAGCGACACATTAACAAAATATCATGATAAAATGACCTTCGACTCTTACTTCGGAGAAACTAAATATGAAACAATATTTTCACACCGAACGGGTAGCTTTAATACTCTGAACGGGTTAGGATAATTTATTTTTTGAATTTTTTATTTTTTAATTTTTTTAAACACAAATTGCTTTATTTGAATAGAATTATTAATATATATTTTATATATATTTTCTCTTTATCCATTTATTTCTTATAAAATAATAAATAATAATAATAGTAATAATATAGTTTTAATAAGTATTTAAAATTATAATATATTAATTATATATATATAATATAATATATATTATAAATATATCATATATATATATATATATAATATATAATATATATATAATAATAATATATATGCACTCAACCTTGCCACCTCCTAAATTGAAATCCTGCCTCTACGCCCATACTCTATACTTATATGTATCTATTTATGAAAATGATACGATATATTAGTATCCTTAATATGAAAGTTAACTAAATATTAAAATTTTTGCAAGCCATTCGGACCATGTTGTAAAAAATTTGTTGTAAACAAAGTCATTTCTTCCGCACAGCTCCGCCCGATTATTTAATTCCCAAATCGGATTTAACAACGGGCGCCGACTGTGACGTTACGTGACGTAGAAGTGCGAAACGGGCTCTGAAACGATGCATGTGGCCTGTTGCCCGGCCCTGTCTGCCATCGCTTCTGGAAACGCAACCTATATAAAGTTCTACGGTCTGCGCAGTTTCAAAAGCTCAATATGAAAAGCATTTTTTTATACGAGGAAGATGATACGATTGCCGTACACCGACTCTTATTGCAGAGGCAATTTATGACCTGCATCAAAACATTCAAAATCAAGAAAAGATTGAGGAGAGAAGAGAGGAAGCACTATGGGCGTTCGTATTGAACAAGAAATATAGAGGGAAAAGACTAAGTTGACTTCTATAAGAAATGGTTTTTTTTTTTGTTTGGTTTTTTGCACGATCATGACACCTTTGTTTAAACTGAAATAGACATGGTACCGCTGGAATTCAGAAAACCAGGAATATACGGAAAAATCTATGATAGACCTAATTATATGTAATGTTTATGGATGTCAAAAGCATATCATCAGTGTCTCTGGATTCGAACCACAGACTTGTGGTGGGAAGATAAGATGGAGACAAGAAGAAGCTGAAGAAATAACCATAAACATACTAGATTTTAAAGGAGAATAGATCAAAAGCTAAATATTTAAAGTATCAAAGGGTATAAAGAGAATGAAAGAGGGCATTTGGTTCTTCACATCATTAGGTTAAGGAAAAATTTCACAAAGGTCAGTTGAGAACTACATTGCAGATAAGGATAAAGGAATGACCATTTATAGTATGAAAAGGAAAAAAGTAAGGGTAGTATATATATATTCATATGGTAAATGAAAGCTGACGGGAAACTCAATTAAAGTTTGGTGAAGGGAAAGAGCTAGTGCAAGAATAGCTGTTTTAAGATCTTAATATGTATTGACGCAAAGTTTGAAGCATTTGTTTTAGGTATTAGGCAGAGAGAACCAAGACATGAGGAGCACTAGGAAGTTGATATATGGAATGGCTAAGAGATTAAGAACAAAAGATGAACCTAACACGAATGTGATATTTAACAAAGATAGAGAACCAATAGGGGATAGTGAAAAGGTCGAGGAGATATAGACAGAATATTTTGATGAATTATTAGATGTGGTGGATGACGAGGAATATATGGAGGAGGATAACCCACAAATGGAAGACCCAGAACAGGATGACTTGGAACCGATACATGGCGAAAGTGAGACAAACTATAAGAGCCTTAAAGAATGGAAAAGCCCAGGATCATGACTAATAAGAATATCAAACAGGAGAAGTATTGACATGGATGACCAGACTTATTAAATGTATATGAAGGAGGAAACATACCTCAATTGAGAAAAAGCTGTGATATGTCCAGATACATAAAAAAGAGATAAGAAAAGATCCAGAATAACAGAGAATAGTGTTGCTTTGAGTGCATATTAAAATATACAAGAATAATATATATATATACGTCGGAGAAAAGAGAGGAAAGATTGGAAGTGCAACACGGATTCAGCCAAATATAATTAATGATTCTTGATATTCTCTTATAAATATTTTATTAGTTGATGTAATACTATTTTAGTATATTGAATAAGTACATATATCCATTATAATCTAAGAAAGCTTTTGATAGAATACAAAGAGAGAGAATGTGGATAGTGATGGAAGACCCTGCATATGGAAAGAAGCTGATAAGGATAATAAGGAATATGTAGGAAAACCCCATAAACACGGTTAGAACGAAGATGGGAAGAGAGAAATGGGGAGAGTAAGGCAGGGCAGTGTGCTGTCCCCCTTACTTTTTGCATTATATCTGAACAACTGCTTGAAGAGGATATGTGTAAGAGAGAATATACACCTTTGTATACGCTGACGCGGCTGTGGTGACAAAAGAACAACACGAACTACAAGCTGCTGTGAATTCTTGAATGATTATGATGGAAGTGGAATAAAATAAACAGGGAGAAGACGAAGGAATACGATATCGAACAGAGATCTGGGTCGGAGTCAGAGAGTTCACAGTTAAACAGACCCAGCAATTCAATATCTAGGAGTAATATTCGATGAGAAAGAATGGATAGATTCAGAATGAGGGAAAGAATAACAAAAATATTCAAAGAATGTGGGAATGTTGTACCATTGATGATGCAGAGAGGAGTGTCAGTAGAGGTAAAAGTGACTTTATATACAACCATCCTACGACCCAAATATACTATACGGCGTCGAATGTTGGGTACTTAACACGATGCAGAAGAGTAAAATAGAAGCTGCGAGTATTAAGAATAATAAGAGGAGTAACGCTGAGAGACAGAGTTAGAAGGAAGCAATAAGAGAAAAGCTCGGAGTCCGCCCAATAATGGAATTATTGAAAGAACCACATAGATGGTTCTGCTATGTGGCAGAGAATGGATACTTTAGTTACCCGCTCTAAGTACTTACTATTTAAAGTACTCCTTAGTCAAAAAGGAGAACCTTCAGTGCGAAGACCCCAAGTTAAAAAGACTTAAGATTCTGAGATGATGCAAATTACCGAGGGAGAAACGATGGAGATGTGAAAGGACGCACTATTTAAGACCGACTCGGAGATTTCTGAGACCCAACACTTGACAGGATCTACCTAACAAAATGGATGAGTAGAAAAAATATATATTAATATATAATATTATAATATATAAATATATTATATATATTATATTATTATATATATATATATATATATATATATATAATATTATAATACTTTTGTGAATGTTAATAGATTAGCTTACTTCGATATCTATCTTATTATGTATCTTTTCAGTTTTCCACTAATAACCTTTAAAAAACTCGTCTGCAAAAATATAAGTTCATTTTTTATTTCTCCAAGATTTTTTAAATCGCCCAAACACCCCCTTAAACGCCCATGATAAGAGTATGTTTACAATCAGCTGATCCATGGGCACGCTCGCCGTTTCCAGACTCAAATTCCTTTCTCTGATTGAATGTAATTTTTTCAATTCAAAGCGTTTCTAGTCGATTTTGCACTCGGGCTTCTGAAACGCAGCTATAGTATCTTCCTTTTTATCTATATATATATATCTCTTATTATCAATTTGCTTGCAGAACTAAGACTCACAGTATGATGATGACAAAGACATATGCTTCTAGAAGACTCCACTGTTAATCAGACAAGTTAAGAACGTAGAAAATACTGCCCGTTTCCATAAGCCCCGTGTCTATATAATCTATCTCTAATACCTTCTTCGAATAATAATATATTATCTTAAAACCAATCAAGAGAACAGGAAAATTTATACTGAACGACCAACCGCCCGTCGGATCAGCTGCAATTGTAAGCATACTCTTATACTTATTGTATCTATTTATGAAATGATACGATATATTTAGTATCCTTAATATAAAAGTTAACTAAAATATTAAAAAAATTTTGCAACTATCCACACAAGTTTTGTAAAAATTTGTTTTATGAACAAAGTATCTCTACGCAGCCCGCCCGTATTAATTCTCAAAATGAGATTTAACAACGGGTCTGGCTGTACGTTTACGTACGTAAAGGCCAAACGTGGCTCTGGAAACGATGCATGTTTGCCCGCCCAGCTGCAGCGGGTTCGAAAACGCCAGCTTATTAAGTTAGCGAAGCGTTCGAAAATTCCGGTTCCCGGTTCGGAACTTTTTCAAGTCCGCGAACATTCCGTTCCGGCCGGAACCAAAAATTCTGTTTCCGGTACATCCCTGAATATATTAAATAGAATATATATATATATTATAATATAAATATATATATTAATATATAATATATAAATATATATATATATATAATATATATATATATATTTTATTTATTATATTTTGTTATAATTATATATAATATACGATATATAATATATATATATATAATAATTACTATATATATATATATATAATAATAGTAGATATATAATAAATATATATTAGATATATATATATATATATATAATATATATAATATATATATATATATATATATATATATATATATATATATATATATATATATATATATATAGCGGAGAACAAGTATCAAAGGAAATGAATAATTGCGATACCTGTTCTCCGTAATAATGAATTTGGAAATTTAAATATTAATAAGAGATTATGAGAAAATGAAAAAGAAATAGTATCTACCTAATGGAGATATCATGAAGGCCTCTTTGCATTTGCAAAGTCTAAGATCTTATAGAGAGTATTCCAGGCTTTAGTTAACTGCCATGTAGAATAAAAAGGGACCACAGGCTTGCTCTGTACGCTGCGTGTATGTGGAATGTGAAGATCACTTGTAGAAGAATGTGTTGTACAAGAATAGGAGAATAAAAGAGAAGTAAAAGGATAGATTTATTTTTACATTTATACAAACAAAAGTAGAAGAGTATTTGGGTTATATTTACATTTATTCAATTTATAGTTAAGTAAAGGGATAGCTTTAGTATATTTATTAAATGGGCAGATAACAGACACCAGTGCTATTTGGTGTATGATTCTTAATTAATTAATTTCTTTAACCATTAACCGATTAATTATCTATCAGTGAGGGTGTTCCGGATATATACAGTAAGTATATACTGAGGAGAACAACCACAAAGGAGATAGATGAACTTTAATTATATTATGATAGTTCTATAAATATATAGTGGTAAACCCACAGATGGGTGACTTTTCTGATTTAATAGTCACGAGTTGGTTTAATAAAAATTAAGTATTTGATTGACTTAGCTGATAATGCTTTATCTATAAAGACGACCTTTATAGATATTGACAACAAAAAGTCCTAAGATTTAACTTCTTTGTTCAAAATTTAAGATGGACCTAAACCGAGACGTCCAACAAAAGCAATGTTTCAAAATTAAGAGGTCTGGACCAAGATTTAAGATTTTAACTGGACTTGGATCGTCCCGAAATTAAATACCAAACCAAGATAAAGGTTAAACCAATATAAAGACTTAACCAAGATACAGATTAAGCCAAGATACAGACTGACCCAAGATACTGATTACTGGACCACAATTTATCTTGAAATCAAGAATCAAACTAAGATATAGACCCTATAAGAATAGGCAAAAGCTAGATTTATACTTTATTTATATTTAAGTTATTTTAATATTAAGAATTTTAACCTATTTTTCGTTCTATTATTACTTTTAATTAATTTTAAATTAAATACTTTACACTAGCAATAAGGACGTCGGAAAGAGGTCTTGTATAACTTCAGGATGAGTCAAGATTTTGACGAATATCCTTGAGAGTGTGTTAGGTAAATACTGTAAACAATTTAATAAGGTGAGTACTTTTAATGTTGTACTGATT